>CM022761.1:21269114-21394114 GCA_012411365.1 Ameiurus melas | reverse complement strand
CTCTCTCTCTCTCTCTCTCTCTTTTCTCTCTGTCTCTTTCTTATGGGTTCGTATGCTACAGTACGTTTTGATCGATACCATGTTCTGTGAACAGCGAGACCATGAGTGTTAGGAGAAGATTGCACTTAATACACCTAAGTATGACTCACAGGAATAGTGGAAATGCAGCAACTATCTACGGGTCACTGCTGACCTGACCGGCCACACACTAAAGGTTAGATAGATGCTCAGAGCAAGCTGAACGTAACAACAAGATCAAGAATATTTAAAAAAACAAACAAAAAAACAAACAAACATTTAGATGGCTTATTTATGAAATGCTCACTGGGACAGGATTTGGCTAACCAAGAAGTGTCATTTGTTTGGGTTGAAATTGTGCCATAAAATAAATAATTTGTGCTGGTTTGGGTTTCAAGATATTACAACAGCGATATTTCATGCAGAGTGCTTTAAAGCCATTTCAACTTAAAAGCAAATGAAATGAGAATATATAACCCAAGTATTGTTAATTAATTGTTGGAGGGTTGTTTTTTTGACACATTCAGTTCAGCCACTGAATTACATTGATGAATAATGCCATACCATCATAAACTTAAAACACATGAGGTCTCAGGAGTGCATTTGTTTAATTATTGCTAATTTCCTGACCAATGATCTGTTTTTAAGACAATTAAAAGCTCAATATTTTGCCATTTTGGTCTTGTCCCATTTTATGTAGACTTTTATAGAAGGGAATGAAACAGAAGGAAGGCCAGAAGTCTTGCATTTCCCTCACGAAAGCACTTGTTAATCCCTGGTGAACAGGAATACACAGTTATATTTTAGCTAGTGTTTAAAGGTGCATTCAGCGATTTTTAAACTGGAATAAATTTTGTGATATGTGTAATACCTTCTCCTGTTCTGACAGCTTGAGATATATACCTCTGGTCTCTGTTGTGTCCCAGACTGTTAAAGAGAGAAAAAAACCCCAAAAACCTAGCCACTAACATTGAACCAATTAGGGCAAGAAGGTGTCTCTACTTCAGAAAACATCCCTCCTGCACTAGCATTCAGATGCTCTACACTGTGCATGTGTTTTTGTGGGCTTAACATTGTTTGTATTTGTTTGAAATTGGAGTTTCACAAACATAGCTTTGGTTAACGTCTGCCAAAATCGTTGACTATACCTTGTTTGTGATTGTCTCCTATTTTCTGTGCCAAACATGAATGTCATATACACTTTGAAGTTCTGTGGCTTTTGAATGGCTTCTGGGAATAAATAAGCTGCCTTGACAATCTCAATATTTTCTGTCCATCCCTGTGTTGTGTGTGTGTGTCCAGTCAAGTTATGCTCTTTAATCCTCAATGAAGGCACTCAGGCCTTGCTTGCTGTTGATTATGTATCACTTTGCTCTTTGTTTAGTTGCCTCTAAGATTCGATACTTGCAAGAGTATCACAACCGTGTGCTACACAATATTTACCCTGTGCCATCTGGGACAGACATTGCAAACACACTGAAATACTTTTCTCAAACCCTGCTCAGGTAAGTGTACTACGCTTGGACCAACAGGTGAAGTAAAGATACACACTACATGTGAGTTTTAGTGTTCAGCTTTAAGTACTTTTAGGTTATTCAGGCAAAATTATTATTTGTAGTGTAGACACTATAGTGGCAATGGTACAGTACAGATCACTAGTGCTGTATGTTTTGAGTTCTGCCTAGTTCTCTGTTCCGAAATAGTCGAAATGATGGGGGTTTTTTTTTTGCATTTGACTTGCTCCATACTCTCTCTGTGATCCAAAAAAAAAAAAAAACATTTCAACCTTAACTATACAACATCAAAGAAATTAAAAAGATCTTCCAGTACTTAAATGTATTTATACCACACTGCTGTTGAATGTATGATTTTGATTAATCAGAAGCTGTTGATTAATTCTCTTACAGCACAGCTCTGTCAATATATTTATGTTAGGGATGTGCGATATGGACTTAAAACTATATCACGATATTTTCATGTATTTATTGCGATAACAATATCAGTGATGATATAAATATAGTAGCATGCACCACTGTTTTTGGCTACAAGTGATAGCTCCATGCAGTCTTGAGAGCCTCAGAAACACAAACATTGATCTAAAAGTAAAACTGATTTTCTGTAAACAAACCAGTTCCAGATAGTGGTAGAGGTAGCTCTTCATTTAACGATGGACTCCTCTTCAGCTTCACGTCCACCTTCCGCCATACTTGTATTCGCTCTGTATGTGAGCTGCGAATGGTTCGCAGACCATCGCACACAGCAATATGTCATCAACTAGGCCTTATCATTATTATCGCGAGAAGACCAACTCTTATTGTGGGGAGAATTTCTGCCGGTATATCGCAAACGATAAGATATCGCCCATCCTTAGTTTATATTAGTGCATTTGTTCTAATATTTTATTGTTTCTATAGTAAAAACTTACACAGGGACCTGGTGGACGTTCCACATAAAATGATTAATGTATCACTGTTGATCTGGTGAAGCTTCCTCTGAGGAGTTGTTTATTTGGAGTTTTTGGGAGGAGCCTGCAGTGTCAGCACTGTAACAGAAAGTGGTAAAGCTGGAACTTTAAGTTTTCCAACATGGCGAAGTCTTCAGGAAGAGGGATTTGTGGGAATTGAGGGATTCCAGTTATGTCTTATTAACTTCAAGAGGTAAAAAAATATATGTAATTATAAATGGATGTGGTCTCTTTCTTAATATTTAGTTCATATTAACTGCAATCATTGGCAAATTGATGTGGTATAAGAGGAATTTCAGAGGATTTGCTGTTATTGGAAAATAATTCATCACATCACCCTGCCATTGACACGTTGACACAGTGTCACATTGTCATTTTCTTGTAACAGCATGCCCCATTGTGTTTTATTGCTTGCTGAATAGAGCATCATCTAGTAGCCTTGCACATAAGATAAACGTTATCTATATCATAAATAGTTCAGAATTAGTTTCAGCTTTTTTTTTTCTTCAGAAATGCCTAATATAAATGTAGGTTACACAAAGGACAGCAGTTATAACCACCTGTATATGCAAGGGCCATAACTCATTTTCCAAAAAGTTAAAAAGTAACCAGTTTAAAATACTTTTTATGCTTATGTGTTTTCAGACACCTGTTTTACGGAGAGCCCGAGGTAAAAAAGATGAGCAGTGAAGCTTGAGAGCAGGATGGCAGAGACGCAACATATGTCACAGTCTTAGAGAGAGAGAGGCAGACAGAGAGAGGATCGAGCAGCCAAATGGATAGTTGATACACGGCCACAGTAATGTTTCAGCAGGACTGCTGCAGGGGGCTAATGACACGTAACTGAAAAGGGCAGGAAGTCTTGTGGGAAAGTTTATGCTGTCTGAGTAAGGGACCAAAAAAGCTAGTAAATTCTCATTTGATCTGGCACGTAACTAGCAGTAGAGATCAAGCTATTTGAATGAGTGAGACAAATTTACCCTTACTGTAATGATTATCATTTAGGTTATAAGGCAAAATTATATAATATAATATTATATTGTATTATATTATATTCATAAAATTATTTATATCAATTAAAACATGTTACTAATTATACAGTGTGTCATTGTTTAAATAAGACAGAATTCTTTAATTGCATGCTTGTTCTTAGAGTCTTGAATTACACGTTTGGACATGCAGAATAGCATCCGTGTGTTTGTGTGTGTGTGTGTGTGTGTGTGACTGATTGTGTTTTATGTATTTACTGTTTCAGGAAAATATACTGATCATGATCATAAATTATTAGTTAAAAGCTTAGTTAGGACTTAAAATTATACTCTTTACGATTCTATTTATTCAGTTGTAATTAACATATGTATTGTCTATTATGCATTTGCCAAAAAAATGCATATAAAAACAGCAGTACTGAAATCTTATAGAGTGTAATTTTATGCTATTCTGTTTTGTGTATTAGCATCACTGTTAACATGTAATAGAAATGTTGGACTGAATTCTACCAATGACATGCATATGTTTATAGAGAAATGTTTATAGAGTTTGCAGGTTGACCAATGACACATCACACTGTTTTTATGTAATGTGCATCAAAAGACAAAATGTTTTCTCTTCCCAAAGCTCTCAAGCCCATCATAGTCCAATGAAATTTTGCTGCCATTTTCCTTCAGAGAATTAGGGAAAAATACTTCCAGGAGACAGCAAACACAAACGTCCATCCCCCATTAGTCCACAAACATAATGCTACCAGCCATCCCGTTTGAAGCAACCTTATTCCTTTTCCATTACAGTTTCTTCCCTAACCGTAGACTAGCTACATTTATTTTAGAACTGAAATCCATATGCCTGTTGGATCTCATTAGTTCTCTTCCCCAATGATACTGAACAAGTATCATAATGTACTTACATACTGACATTATTTTTTATGATGCAATAAACATGTGTTGTGACCAGGGAACTTTTAGTCTAACCTCACATACATGTTTATTACTGGCTGAAGCATGTTTCAGAAGTGTCATCTCTGTATTGTGCCCAAACCAATTTGAAATTGCTCTCATCTTTGACAGCCCCTGCCATTGTTTCTTTTTTGTTTCTTGAACAAAGCATGGTTATTTGGCCTCCTAAATGATTTGACCTGCACGGCTGCCCCGCAATTGATTTAATCAGAGGGGTCAGTGTTGCTTTAACGCTTTTCCTCTGGAGACGTACGGGGCTGCCACTGAAAACATGCCATTTTTTATTTTTTTTTATATTTTTGCTCCTTGTCACCAGATACGCATGAGATGCAGTGATCATTGCAGTTCTTTGCAAGCTTCTGTTGGCACCTTTTTGTTTTTCAATAAAATAAAAAACAATAATTTTAAGGAAGTAATGCCACTTTCATAAGTCAAAAATAATTTTAAAAAATCAAAAAGAAAAAACAGACATGCTCAGTGATGTAAGAGTGGAGACACTGCATCCTATGTGGGGTTTATCTGGGTTTGGTTCTTTTCTACTTACACTGTCTCTGTAGAGCCATTTCAATGTAATGTGCTGTTTCTTTGTGTCTTTGTTGTCTCTTTTTTTCCCCTGTTCCCCTCTCCCCCGGAGCAGCATCCTGTCCCGTACAGGCAGGAAGGAGAGCCAGGAAGCTTCCAATTTGGCCGTGCCCATGACCATGTGTCTTTTTCCTGTGCCATTCCCACTCACCCCATCTCTAAGACCACAAGTCAGTTCCATCAACCCTACAGTTACTCGCTCCCTCCTTTACAGCGTTCTGCGGGACGCCCCGGCCGACCGGGGGGGGGCCGCCCAGCAGAGTCGGGACGCTCAGCTCTCAGAGTACCCCTCTCTGGACTATCAGGGGCTTTATGCCACCCTCGTCACCTTGCTTGACCTGGTGCCCCTGCTGCAGCATGGTCAGCACGGTGAGTGATCAGTAGTCAGGGGTTCAACACCCTAATGTCATTCAGTCCAGTGAAACAAATAAAAGTGAAGCACCAAAGTTATATACTTTTGATATGCTTGTATAAATATATACAGTATATCAAAATTTTATTATATTCTGGTCAATAAATATTGAAAATCTCCTCATGTTTTAGATTCACAACAATTAAAGAATCGCCGATAGCGATTCTTGATAGCTATAACTTACTGAACTTAATTCATGCACTCAGTATACGGAGGTAGCCATTTTAAAATCTTCTGACCTGCTCTAGTGTCTTTGCCAACATATTGGTTCTTTGTATGGCATGAAAAGTTTATCAAACGTTAAAGCCCAAGTGCTCTACTCCACACTGAAGATAAGCTGTCTATCTTTGGTGGTTTGTACTGAGCAAAGAATGATCCATACTTTCTAAGTCATTCATTAAAATAGCTGTAAAGTTTCCTTTTCTTTATGCCTTGAATTTCAGTGATTTGCTGACTGTCTGGTGTCATACCTACACATACAATACTATTTCTTCCAGTATTGTTTTACACAAGTAATGTAAATAATTTCATACAACCTTTAGCATTACCAGAAATTGTGTGAATCTAAATCCACATGTAGAGCAGGAGCCTGTTACATTAGTTTCTCTTTTTGTCTCTTTACTTTTTTCCTCTTCCCCTCATCAGATCTGGGGCAGGCCATATTTTACACGACAACTTGCCTTCTACCTTTTCTCAGCGATGATATTCTCAGCACTTTGCCCTATACTATGATCTCCACCTTAGCCACCTTCCCTGCCTTCCTACATAAAGACATCATAGAATACCTGAGCACGTCCTTCCTCCCTATGGCAATATGTGAGTATTATGCTGTTATTATTTATAGTTCTACTACTAGTACTACTACTACTAATAAAATAATAATAATTCTTATTCTCCTTCTTCTTCTTCTTCTTCTTATTATTATGTAGTGTTTCATTTAACTGTATTTAATCTACCGAGTTTAAATGGCCGCTGTCTTTTCTATGAGTGTATAGAGCATATAGTATGTAGGCATATACAGCTTGTTCTTTTTTGGGCTTGCAAAAAAAAAAAGACCATCTTCATTAGCATAGATATCACATATAGAGCCAAGTAAAATGGAACACTCTGTCCCAAAGATCAACATGATGTTCTCACAGCTTGAATTCCCAGGATACTGGTGACAGTGAGAGGAACTGTACACATCTGTTTTTTATCTAAAATTATTTTCATGGGAGGTGACAACAAGCTATAAACATTATTCAGTCTTGCAGCCTTGCAATAGTTTTTCATTTGTACTTACAGTATTATTATTATTTTTTGCCAATACGTTTCATAAAGGTTGCATTGAGTGACCATTTACTTTATTATTATTATACCATAATTAACACTAACAAAGTCACTACAGTACAAATTTGTGCTAATTTATGTGGACTTACTATTAATTATGGTTTGCATAACCATTAGTGAATGCAGACATATTTTGTTAACAATTTAATTACTTATTAGTTACTTACATGGTTACATATTTTGTGATTTGTTGAAGTTCATGGCTTCTTAATGTTAATTCATGCAGTAAATATTATCAGCTTAGGAAACCTTAATGTAAACATTAACATTTATTTTTTATAAACTAAAGCCTTTTGATCTTTTAAAGTGGGTTCAACTCGGAGAGAAGGAGGGGTCCCTACGTACGTCAATCTATCTGCTTCCTCTATGCTAATGATTGCTATGCAGTATACCTCAAACCCAGGTAGATACTTTTTATGTGTTTCAGTGTTGTGGACAATTTAATCATGGAATAATGACAAGAAAATAAACATTAGCTGATCAGCTGTTTTTATGCTGATGTTAGTGTACCACTGCCAGCTTTTGGAGTGCCTGATGAAGTATAAGCAGGAAGTGTGGAAGGTAGTGTTTTTAGATCCTATTATTTTCTGAGAATATTTCCAAGTTCCATTGTCTCTCAAAATGATTCTTGTACTGTTTTAGGACCTTCTGTATGTAATATCTTATGGACCATCCCAAGTAAAGCCTCCTGCTGTTCAAATGCTCTTCCATTACTGGCCTAATCTCAAGCCTCCAGGTGCAATTAGTGAGTACAGGGGGCTCCAGTATACAGGTAAGTCAATATTGTTGGTCAATTGAGTTCTGCTTATATATACACTCACAGGTTTGTACACACCTTATTGAATGTATGCTTTTCATGATCTTAAGGGCATTTTGATCTAATGACTTGTGCTAAAATTTGTTTCTAAGACAAAATTAATAATGAGGTTAATGTTGTATGACATTATTTCCAAAATATATATTTTTAATGGAAATTTATTAAGCAATTTTTATGTAGTAAAAGCATCCCACAAGTGCCTAGGATATGTGGATTTGTTTTTGTTTTTTCAAGACTCCTGGGAAAAAGCTTCTCTTATAGAGCTAGTGAAGATAATCTGGACATTTTGGTCACTACATACTGCTGCGATACAGTGCCTTGCAAAAGTATTTGGCCCCCTTGAACTTTTCAACCTTTTGCCACATTTCAGACTTCAAACATAAAGATATAAAATTTTATTTTTTTGTGAAGAATCACCAACAAGTGGGACACAATTGTGAAGTGGAACGAAATCTATTGGATATTTTAAACTTTTTTATCAAATAAAAAACTGAAAAGTGGTGCGTGCAAAATTATTCGGCTCCTTTACTTTCAGTGCAGCAAACTCACTCCAGAAGTTCAGCGAGGATCTCTGAATGATCCAATGTTGTCCTAAATGACTGATGGTGATAAATAGAATCCACCTGTGTGTAATCAAGTCTCTGTATAAATGCACCTGCTCTGTGATAGTCTCAGGGTTCTGTTGAAAGCGCAGAGAGCATCATGAAGACCAGGCAGGTCCGTAATACTGTTGTGGAGAAGTTTAAAGCCGGATTTGGATACAAAAAGATTTCCCAAGCTTTAAACATCCCAAGGAGCACTGTGCAAGCGATCATTTTGAAATGGAAGGAGTATCAGACAACTGCAAATCTACCAAGACCTGGCTGTCCCTCTAAACTTTCAGCTCAGACAAGGAGAAGACTGATCAGAGATGCAGCCAAGAGGCCCATGATCACTCTGGATGAACTGCAGAGAACTACAGCTGAGGTGGGAGAGTCTGTCCATAGGACAACAATCAGTCGTACACTGCACAAATCTGGCCTTTATGGAAGAGTGGCAAGAAGAAAGCCATTTCTCAAAGATATCCATAAAAACTCTTGTCTAAAGTTTGCCACAAGCCACCTGGGAGACACACCAAACATCACACCAAACTTTGAGAAAGGCTTTCTTCTTGCCACTCTTCCATAAAGGCCAGATTTGTGCAGTGTACGACTGATTGTTGTCCTATGGACAGACTCTCCCACCTCAGCTGTAGTTCTCTGCAGTTCATCCAGAGTGATCATGGGCCTCTTGGCTGCATCTCTGATCAGTCTTCTCCTTGTCTGAGCTGAAAGTTTAGAGGGACGGCCAGGTCTTGGTAGATTTGCAGTGGTCTGATACTCCTTCCATTTCAAAATGATTGCTTGCACAGTGCTCCTTGGGATGTTTAAAGCTTGGGAAATCTTTTTGTATCCAAATCCGGCTTTAAACTTCTCCACAACAGTATTACGGACCTGCCTGGTGTGTTCCTTGGTCTTCATGATGCTCTCTGCGCTTTCAACAGAACCCTGAGACTATCACAGAGCAGGTGCATTTATACAGAGACTTGATTACATACAGGTGGATTCTATTTATCACATATTTATATTTAGGACAACATTGGATCATTCAGAGATCCTCGCTGAACTTCTGGAGTGAGTTTGCTGCACTGAAAGTAAAGGAGCCGAATAATTTTGCACGCACCACTTTTCAGTTTTTTATTTGATAAAAAAGTTTAAAATATCCAATAGATTTCGTTCCACTTCACAATTGTGTCCCACTTGTTGGTGATTCTTCACAAAAAATTTAAATTTTATATCTTTATGTTTGAAGCCTGAAATGTGGCAAAAGGTTGAAAAGTTCAAGGGGGCCGAATACTTTCGCAAGGCACTGTAAGTGTTATTTCATAGCTACAATGTCTTCAAAGCGTTTCTAAAATGTGTAAATTATTAAAAACAGAAAAAAACAGAGAAAAACACTTGACTGGCACTCTAAGAGATTTAAATCACCAAAATATCCGATTTCATGCTGTTTTTCATATTCTTTTTTTTTTGCTACTTATTGCTGATAATCACTCTCCCCAATTCTGCAGCTTGGAATCCCCTTCACTGCCAACATATTGAGTGTCAGAATTCAATTAATAAGCCTGCAGTGAAGGTACAGCACAAACTGGTTTACTAAAGTTGATCTCATTTCAGTATATATGTATTTGTATGCATTTATTTTCTTTCAGTTGCATTTTCCACTATATAAGGTATATACAGTAAGATGCTCACACCTTTAGAAAACACATGCACACACACACACATACACACACACACACACACACACACACCTACAGTACATGCACACATTGCTGATAATTTCTGTAGCCATTTGTCCTTTTCCGTCAGTATTGATTCAGCTTGCACACTGAAGTGAGAATGAAACAGTAATAGACATGTCCTGCATTTCAATTACTTCGGGCCTGAAAGTGGGCAGTGCGTTTTGGGCTGGAGGTGGGGGAGATTAATTGGAAGAGATGACCCGGTGCTGCTAGCGGATGGGGTGATCGCATGAGTAGAAGAGCGCTGTAAATTACTGGCCATTGTATTAAGAGCTGCAGCCCAACTACTGACCCTTGTCATTAAACAGAATAAGTGCTTCAGGGCTTTAATATGGCAATGAATTTATTCCAACATATTGTAGCATGTGTGTGCTTGTAACATTTAAGTCTCAAATGATTCAGACAATGTCAACAAATCCTACTTTTAGGAGCGTATCTGAAGATAAGTTACATGGTAGACAGCAAATGTGCATCTTACTAATGGCCTTTTCCTATTGCTAATATTGTCTAATTTGTATGACAGTTATTGTGATAATGTGGGCCTGGAGTCCAGTAACATGTCTGTTGTATTTTTCCACTCAGATGTGCATCGACCCGACTCTCTCAGTTGCTCTGGGAGACAAGCCTCCTCCTCTGTATATCTGTGAAGAATGTAGTCAGAGGATTGCAGGGTAGGCTTTATTTATTAGGTACACTCTAGGTACACAGTGGTCTGTGAATGAGTGCCTGACCAGTCGTGGTGTTTGCTCACATGAGTAGTTACCATGGTTATATTATCCCCTCTTTGCCAAGAGTCTGTAACATTATCATTGTTAATTAAACAGTTGTGGGTTTTACCCTGTTCATTAATCTTGCTTTTCATTTGCCCTCATCATGTAAATTACCTGTAGCATTGTGCAAAGAGATGTTGAAAGAGAAAAGAAATTGAGTCAGAGTAAGCAGGGTTGGTAGAGTGCTACCAGTTGTCAATATTGGTGTTTAAACCTATCTTGTATGAGGTATGAATGTTTCATGTGTGTGCTGGTGCTATTTTTCTTGTGTTTTGCATCTGTAGAGACCATGCGGAGTGGCTGGTTGATGTGCTCTTACCTCAAGGTCAGCATTAATATTCATCTTGTAGCTATTTTATGTTGAATAATAACACACCCAACACATGGACACACTCATAGACACAGTCAAATCACACACAGAGATTCTGGTTACAATGAATAATTTAACCTTGCAAGTGAGATGATAAACTATAAAACTACATTTATTTATGAACCCCCTGCTCATTTTTCTATATAAATATCCCAAATGTAAAGCTTTCACCAGACAGACAAGTATGGTACTCATCTGGATTGAGCTATGGTGGACCAACATATAATACTCCACATATTCATGATGTGCTAGCACAAATTTCTACTTTGGCAGAGGAGTGACATTTGAATAACAATATCCTATATTGTTTCACTCAAACAGCTGAAATATCTGCAATATGTCAGAAGAAGGTAAGATCTTCAAAAATAGTATTTGGTTTCTGTTCTTGTGTTGTATTTGGGGGAATGTACGTAGTCATGTCACTGGGACATCATGGGACGACTTTCAGCATGGGAATGGGCCATTTATTGTGCAGAGGTCTGTTATTCCAAATAGAATTATAAAATTTTGTTTTATATTTGCCTTTTCACTTACAGTCATTTGAAAAAATATGTACACCCCATGGAAATTGTTGGCTTTCTTGACATATTTGGACAAGCAAACATTTGATCCTCTTTGAAACAGTGCCTATTAATAAAGGTTATACACTCTCTCAAATGACACATAAAATTTACATTTTATAGTAATTTTCACTATTTAAATTAACAAAAACCAGATCGGTCACATGGAAAAAATAAGTACACCCCTACATTTATCACACCTTCAAATCCATAAAATTAGTATCAGGTGGTCATGATTGGGTGTCAGGAATTAAAACCTGCTTAAGGCGTGCAGGTGGAAGCTATCTTATTTATACCCCTCTCATATCTAGTGTCTGGTGTTCCCTTTGTTATTGAGGTGTGTGGTGTCATAATGCCAAGATCTAAAGAGTTCTATAAGCCCTTCAGAAAAAGGTTGTGGATGCCTGTGAGTCTGGCAAAGGATTTAAAAAGATCTCCAAATTATTTGAAATACATCATTCCACTGTAGTGTAAATCATCTACAAATGGCAAAGATTTCAAACAACTGGTAATTTGCCGGGACTGGCCGTCCCAGCAAATTCAACCCAAGAGCAGACCATCTGATAATAAGTCTCCAAGAACCCCAAAATTGCATTACAGTATCTGCTCGTAAGTCTAGCAATTCTTGGTGACAATGTGCATTCTTCTATAATCAGAAAGAGATTGTACAAATTTGACTTGCATGTGAGGCGTGCCAGGAAAAAGACTTTGCAAGACTCAACTATGATTTCTGCATTATATCAAAGAGTGCTTGACGATAATGTGAGACCATCTGTCCAAAAGCTGAAGCTGTACCAAAAGTGGACCTTTCAACAGAATAATGATCCTAAGCACACTATTAAATCCACCAAGGAATGGATCGAAAAAAGAAATGGAGGGATATTGAATGACCTAGACAAAGCCTGGATTTGAATCCCATTGAAATGTTGTGGCGGGGATTTGAAACATGGAAGAGAACCCTCAAACATCTTACAATTATGCAAAACACCAACAAGAAGTTATTTCTGCTAAAGGGGGCAATACTAGCTTCTGAGGCCGAGGGTGTACTTACTTTTTTCACAGAAGAATATCACATCTATTGATATTTCAATGATTGGAAAAAAAAGGTAATTTTCTTTGGTTTTGCTCAGGTATATCAACTTTATTAATAGGCACTGTTTACTAGGAGGATCAAATGCCTGTCCAAATATGTAAAAAATAAATAAATAAATAAATAAATAAATAAATAGATAAAATCCAACAATATCCATGGAGTATTTTTTTCACATGACTGTGTGTACTTTTAAACAGAATGTAGCCTGACTTGACAATTATATTCAAGAATACATGCTGTATTTTGACTATCTCTCATTGTGCCTGTGACTTTTCTTGTGTCTTGTATGGTGGTTGCCATGGCAGTCCGGATCTCATCTGTAACAGATATAATCAGCTGACATTCTTACATCTGCATGCATGTTGCTGCCTCTCGTGAAATCTAATATGCTGCATCAGCCTGTGGATCTGTAGTAACGTTACATTTAAATGGTTGAACAATAACATCTAAATGTCACTGTTCAATCATTTTAGATAGTGAAGTCATTAAAACCGAATCTACCCTACCAGTGTGAATTGAATCCCTTAAACTCTTATAATTATTTTGTTATTATTCATTTATTCGTTTTAAAGCATAATATTCAGTAACTTCTTACTGAATTATTCAGTAAGTACAATAATTCTGACAACTCCTTGAGGCTCAAATATATTAATGCTAATTCAATGCTGGTGATTTTACAGTACATTTATCAAATCATGATGGAATTGTATGAAAGTAAATATATATATATTATAAATATATATATATATATAGTCTATGTATTGTCAACGTCAGATTCTGTTGATTAAAAGTTTACGTCTTAACACATTACGCCCTTGAAAAATTCATTCATACTCTTTTCAAAACTGTCCCTGCTGACATACAACATGCTATTCTTGTTCATAATGGAACTAGACGGCCATGAGGATGTGTGTCCTGGAAAACCTCCTTGCTGTGTTTTCACAGTGAGCCAGCAAGCAGTGGGTGTTAATCTCAGGTACACTGCCTGAAACAGTCACACAGCGTTTTCATATGAGGCAGCTGTCCTGAAGCTTACAGTGCTTTGCTTATTTTTAAGCCACAATCTTTTAAATAGGCTTTGTCATTATATAATGCAAAATGTTCTTTTGACTATTACGTGCACTGCTCCTGGTTTCTCATTTAGATAAGTGTGTTGCTTAGAATTCATCTCATTTATGTGTACTTATTTCCCTGGACACATTTGAAGAACCAGAAATAATAATAATAACAATAACACCACCACCACCAACAATAACAACATTGCCCTTTATATAAAAACCAGTCATCAGAAAGAATGTAATTACAGTGGTGCTTGAAAGTTTATGAACCCTTTAGAATAATCTATATTTCTGCAGAAATATGACCTAAAACATAATAGCATGTTCACACGTGTCCTAAAAGTAGATATAGAGAACCCAGTTAAACAAATCAGTCCTGCAGCTTTGAGCAATTATAGCCCATTCCTCAGTACAGAACAGCTTCATCTCTGGGATATTGTTGGGTTTCCTCACATGAACTGCTTAAATCAGGACTTTGCACAACATTTCTGTTGGATCAAGGTCAGGACTTTTACGTGGCCATTTCAAAACATTTCCATTATACTTCTTTAACCATTCTTTAGTAGAATGACTTGTGTGCTTAGGGTTGTTGTCTTGCTGCATGACCCACTTTCTCTTGAGATTCAGTTCATGGACAGATGTCCTGATATTTTCCATTAGAGTTTGCTGGTATAATTCAGAATTCATTATTCCATCAATGATGGCAAGTCATCCTGGCCCAGATGCAGCAAAACAAGCCCAAACCATGGGCGGCTGTGGCGCAGTTGGTAGAGTGGGTTGTCCACTAATTGTAGGGTTGGCGGTTCGATTCCCGGCCTGGGTGACTCCACATCCTTGGGCAAGACACTGAACCCCAAGTTGCTCCCAATGGCAAGCTAGCACCTTGCATGAGTGTCTGTGTGTGAATGGGTGAATGGGTGAATGAGACACGGTGTAAAGCGTTTTGGATCCATGATACTACCACCAGCCTGTTTCACAGATGGGATAAGGTTCTTATGCTGGAATGCAGTGTTTTCCTTTCTCCAAACATATAAATTCTCATTTAAACCAAAAATTCTATTTTGGTCTCATCTATCCACAAAACATTTTTCCAATAGCCTTCTATTGTCCATGTGAGCTTTAGCAGACTGCAGAAGGGCAGCAATGTTCTTTTTGGAGAGAAAAGAACCTTGCATCCCTTTGCATCCCTTTTCCTTGCATCCCTGACATGCACAACATTGTCGTTCAGTGTTCTCCTGATGGTGGACTCATGAATATTAACATTAGCCAATGTGAGAGAGCCCTTTAGCTGCTTAGATGTTACCCTGGCTCCTTCTGACCTCGCAGACTATTACACGTCTTCTTCTGTGTGATCTTTGTTGGTTGGTCTTGAATTTCCCCATTTTGAACACAATTTGTCTGATTTTGGATTGGTGGAGTACAAACTCTTTAGAGATGGTTTTGTAACCTTTTCCAGCCTGAAGAGCATAAACAACTCTTTCTGAAGCCCTCAGAAATAACCTTTGTTCATGCCATGATAAACTTCCTCAAACAAGTGTTGTGAAGATCAGACTTTGATAGATCCCTGTTCTTTAAATAAAACAGAGTGCTCACTCACACTTGATTGTCATCCTATTGATTGAAAACACTTGACTCTAATTTCACCTTCAAATTAAACTGCTAATTCTAGATTTTCACATACTTTTGCCACTCAAAGTTATGTAATATTGGATCATTTCCCTCAATAAATAAGTGATCATGTATAATATTTTTGTCTCATTTGTTTAATTGGGATCTATTGGTCTACTTTTTGTGAAAATCTGTTGATGTTTTGGATATTTATTCAGTTAAATAGAAATTCTGAAGTGTTCACAAACTTTCAAGCACCACTGTACTATAATGCTGGATTTGGGTTCTCTCCATCTTCCATAAGCAGGATTTCCTGTGTCCTTACAACAAGAACACATCACATACGCATACTCAAATTAATCCCCAAACAGTTGTGCCAACATCTTATTTTTAAGGGTTTCTGCAAGGTAGTTTCCTGCAATCATTTGCTCTTATCATTTGTACTGCTATTACTGTTATGCTGTGACAGATGGAACCAGTAAATGGAGCATATCAGAATAATATAATAGTTAATACTAATAATACTGTACTTATAATACATACTGTTGATATAACATAATAACACTGTATATCAGCAGTACACCTATTGGGAAGGATCAGCTTTAGCCTGTCCTAACCTTGACCATGCTTTGTATTTTTAGCAGAATGAGACACTGTGAGTACACATCTCCCTGTATTCTTTGGGTCCATGCATACGCATTGCTTATAAATAACTGTGTTTCTGTTATGCGACATGGATGGGTGTTATTGATTTCTCCTCCTTTTGCCACCTCCTTCTGTTTCCTTCTCCCTCTGTCTCTGCCTGTCTTTGAATTACTTTTTCTCTCTCTCTCCATCCACCTCTCTCTCTCTCTTTCTCTCTTTCTCTCTCACTCACTGTTTCTGGCCAACAGAACTGCAGCTCTCATGTGAGGCGGGCTGTTGTCACCTGCTTCTCAGCCGGCTGCTGTGGTCGGCATGGCAACCGGCCCGTGCGCTACTGCAAGCGTTGCCATGTCAACCACCACAGCAGTGAGGTGGGTGCTTCAGCAGAGACTCATCTGTACCAGACATCTCCTCCCCCTATCAACACGCGTGAGTGTGGAGCCGAGGAGCTCGTCTGCACTGTGGAGTCTGTCATCAGGTACCCACACTGCATTGACCAGCACTGCACGTGAAACTGTGTGATACATATATGATTTACACAATAACACCCTTTCATGTGATCCAGCATTACTACAGTTTGAAGTACTTCTTTTTTAAAAATTTAATCCTAGATTTCTAACAATTATGGGCTGCCTTGTTACTGGGTAATGTAATAAATCACACATATTTTTCATTTCCAATATAAAGTATTTAACCAAATCAAGAGAATATATAGAGTTATAAAATATTTATACAGTTTTTCAATTTATTTATCAGTTCACACACAGCATTGAGGTCTGGGGGTAGTTATTGAAGCAGAGAATTTTGTATCATGGAACAGTAAAAATATTGACAGTATTTTGCTGTATTATTAGCTGTACCATTAATTGTGTCATTAGGTCTTGTCTGTTATTTGTCTCAACTTGTGTTAGCCTGCTGAAAGAGGCAGAGATCCATGCAGAGCAGCGGGAGTTTGAGATGAACCGCCGGCGTCAGATGGGCCTCTCCACCTCCCACCATTCTCTGGACAACCTGGAATTTGACAACAAAGAGGATGACCAGCATGATCAGAGGCTGCTCAGTCAGTTTGGCATCTGGCTCTTGGTAAGGAGTATATGTGTTTTCCAAATAGAAACCAGCAGATAACACACACACACATCAACATATCCATAATGTGTGTGTTTTTTTCTGTTGGATTCTATGTGAAAAAAATCATATATATTAATTAGGTTTCAGACTGAAAAAATTATTTCTTTGTATAATAATACCATCATTACCACTACTACTTCACTAAGGTTATAACTACTGATGAACAAAATACTAGACTTCTAAATACCACAACCATATCTTCACTATTTCCTTTACTAAAGCAGTCACTTGACAAATACCATATTAATACAGCTAATACACTACTACAAATGTACTAACAAATAACCTACAGGTTCATACTTGTAACCTCCATTTCCATCCACCTCTCCATCCTTCCATTCCCTTAATTCTGCTCCAGGTGAGCCTGTGTACTCCTAGTGAGAACACGCCCACAGAGAGCCTTGCCCGTCTGGTTAGCATGGTCTTCCAGTGGTTCCACTCCACTGCCTACATGATGGACGATGAAGTGGGCAGTCTAGTGGAGAAGCTCAAGCCGCAGTTTGTAACGAAGTGGCTCAAGACTGTCTGCGATGTGCGTTTCGATGTCATGGTCATGTGCCTGTTGCCCAAGCCAGTGGAGTTTGCCAGGGTAAGAAGAGATTCTGACCTTCACATACTAAATTGCTTGTATGGATTTAGGCTCTCTTCAGACTCTGTGTGTGTGCATGTGTGTGTGTGTGTGCACACTTACAGGTGGGTGGCTATTGGGATAAATCCTGCAGTACAGTTTCACAGCTGAAGGAGGGCTTGAACCGTATCCTGTGTTTAATCCCCTATAACGTGATCAGTCAGCCACTTTGGGAGTGTTTTATGCCTGAATGGCTGGAGGCCATACGAACTGAAGTTCCAGACAACCAGCTCAAGGAGTTCCGGGAAGTCCTTAGGTATAGCGGTGATTGCCAATATAGATGATTAGGTTTATTAATAATAGAACACTCAATATTATTGCATTTTTGCAGTTGCAGTTAACCTTTCATCTTTACTGACTTTAGTTAAAAATGGCTTTGAACACGTGGTTTGGGCTCTGTTTCAGCAACAAAGCTACCACTGCACCTGATCTTTTTTGTTTTTGATAATGATAATCATGAATAAGACACATTACATGATATAAAAATAACTCAGTCATGCCACATTTTACGTTTTCTTTCTTTATTTTTGCTCCGAACACACTATGACCATAAAAGAGCAACAATGATCTGGTTCAGGGTTGTTGGGAGCTGGGTGACTGTGGTGGGCCAAGGAACAATTTGAAAACACTCCACAGGATAGAATATGTGGCACAAAGGGGACAAATTCTGTATCGTTTACGTATAAAGTCATCTATTTTCAAAGTGTGATTAACACGCAGGTGTTTGGATGCACGACTTAAAGAAACCCCAGAGGTGCTCTCACTGAGCCTGTCTTGGTTACCATGGTTACATAACCACCAAATAGGTGCCATGACCTTCATCATGAATAACGTTAAATTCGGAAACCCCTTTGGCCCTGTGAATTTTTTTTCTGCACTGCACAGCCTTATAGAGGTCATTATTAATGAGAAGACAGCAGTTTGTGTGCCTTTAGCTGT
The DNA here is from genome assembly GCA_012411365.1 of Ameiurus melas. Taxonomy (NCBI): domain Eukaryota; kingdom Metazoa; phylum Chordata; class Actinopteri; order Siluriformes; family Ictaluridae; genus Ameiurus; species Ameiurus melas. The sequence goes on along the minus strand of CM022761.1, from coordinate 21,375,418 downwards.
CTCCTGTCCTCATTTGTCTCTTCTACGAAAAATCCTCTATGAGTTTACGTTGTAGATTAATTAAGTCTCTTCATTTGACCTGATAAGACAAAATTTTTCTTTTATTGCTTTGGCTTTTTTATTGTGAAGCAGGTCTGGCCATGATTTTCCCTCTCACCTCTTTCTCTCTACTTCTTCCTACAGCAAGATGTTTGATATTGAATTATGTCCACTGCCCTTCTCCATGGAGGAGATGTTCGGTTTTATAAGTTGCAGGTTTACTGGATATCCTGCATCTGTACAGGAGCAAGCCTTACTATGGCTACATGTGAGTAGAACCCAGAACAGTCATACAAAGTCACTCACTGAGATAGGCACAGAAGCAATTCCCTGACCTTGATTGTTTTTTCTTGTCAACTTTAAGAATTAAGTTTGTTCATGCCATGTGTCTATTTTGGGAGGATTATGGGAAAAAATATATAAAGACATGGCACATGCTGAGTATGGATCTGGGTCAGTGGTATCGTGAGACAAACACAGTGAGCCGCAAGCTCCCAGATTTGAGTCTTTGATGTCACATTTTTAGCTACTGTTCCTGGTGCATCCTATGTGCAGTCAGCAGAGAGCCTCATCTTTAGGTCCATCACTGTCATTTCATTTAAGAAGAACATTTGAGCATTTCTACATTTGTAGACGTCCATATCAGAAATTGAAGTGATGATATCGCTAAACCTAGAACATTACGTTGACATTAATTGACACAGTTTTTAAAGAGTTTTGCATCATGGCGCTTCATTTTTACACCAAACCATTTGTGCATATATTTGTGTGCTTGCACTAAACATGATGCTTGACATATGTCCTGCAGATAATGTTATCATAGTGTATATTTTATGACTCAATGTGTGCAGGTGCTGTCCGAGCTGGACATCGTTGTGCCTCTGCAGCTCTTGATTGGCATGTTCTCAGATGGTGTGAACTCAGTGAAGGAGCTGGCCAATCAAAGGAAGACTCGAGGCACAGACCTAACAGGAAATGCTGGGGCCAGAAGGGTATAACTGACATTTATCAACCTGATTGGGTTGTGTATAATCCGAATAACACATTAAATAATAATAATAAAAACACTAGCAACATGCAGGTGCTTGTGCAATGTGCAGAGCCTGCTCAGTTACTGGGTACAATATTAAAGGGAGGGTGGTTGTCATGACAACAAGGCAAAGACTAAATATAGTCTCTTTAAAAAGGCTTGATTATTGGCAGGCAAGTGATACATCCAAACACAACTGGATTACTGAATGGAAAAGGATATAGTTTAATGGTGTATTTTGAAAGACAACTAAAAGCTCAGCTTACATGCATAAGATAAGATTTTTTAAATAAAGAAGGCCTATAGAATTTGCAATGATTTTGATGTGTTTGTCTGTATGTAGGTGAGTGTGGTGTCAGACCCTGGTCGAAGGGGGCATAACAACACCCTTAGTCCTTTTCCCAGTCCGTTCCGAAGCCCATTCCGTAGCCCCTTGCGCTGCAGCCCCTTTAAGAACCTGGGTCATGCCACAGGTAATTGTGCTCTAGACTTGGACTGTGATGATGATGACATGAACCTGGGCTGCTTCATCCTCATGTTTGACCTCATTCTCAAACAGGTGACCAATGCAACAAGACCATAAATGTCACTGTTTTTTACATACTTTAGCTTGTAATGAAATCTAGATTATTCCACTATTTCTATTTTTGTGTAGATGGAGCTTCAGGATGATGGAGTGACTCTGGGATTGGAAGGCGGTCTGGGAAGAGACATTGTAGGGATCATTAACAGTGTTTTCCAGGCTCCCTGGGGTGGTTCACACACCTGCCAGAAGGACGAGAAGGCTATGGAGTGCAGCCTGTGCCAGTCCAGCATCCTCTGCTACCAACTGGGCTGTGAGCTCCTCCAGAGACTCACACCTCCTGAGGAGATACGCCTGGTGGTGAGATAGAATACACAGAGACACACATAATTATAGAGACACACACAAATGAACATTTTAGGAGAAAACATGGAAGTAGGTAGTCGTAGTATATAAAATAGTTATTTTTGCTTTTTCTTACAGGAGCCTGTAGACAGTCTTGAGGAAAGTCTGATCTTTCCCAGGTCTGAACATTGCCTCAAACCAGAGAATGGCACAGAGGATGGGGCCAAACAGGACAACCCTGACAACCAGAGTGATTCTCCTGTTAATCAACGTACATGTACATGATGGCTATTAGAATAATTAGATAACATGGAGCAATCAGTAATATTAGATCACAGCTGATGTGATGTTTTCTGCAGACAGCAACCCTGCTATGTACCCTAAGACTCATGTTACTTTATTCTTAGTCATTTTGAAAAGATCATTATGATTCCATGTTGTATTCATTTTTCCGCTTTACCACAGCTTTAAAGAATAATATTGAAAGAAAATTCTCCTACCAGCAGCTTCCAGCTTCTCTCAGGCTTATTTACACCATACTTCAGGTTAACATCACATTCTTCTGTTTTACACACTGCACTTGAGGCTTTTTATTTACTTTCTGAATTCAGATATGTACTACTTCCCCAATGTAGGAGATGGCTAAGTTTGAGGAGCCAGACATCCTCTACAACATGTTGAACTGTGTTAGGATCCTGTGTCTGCATGGGGAGTGTCTGTATCATGCCCGCAAAGACCACCCTCAGTTTCTGGCCTACGTCCAAGAGAAGATGCTTATTCCCAGGTATAAATTAGGGGCTAGTTAATAGCCTAAGTAGTATTTTACCATGCATGTAATGTGTATTGTGTTTAATCTGTTTATATAAACATTGTTTTATATAACAACTATAACCATAAATCCACACTATGAAAAATAGGAAAATGGCCCATGATAGAGAACAAATATGCATTCCAGTCATTTTGTATGTGTGTGATACAATATGTGCTCTTGTGCCCAGCCTGTGGTCCATGCTGAAGTCTGAGTTCTGCCAGCTGGCGTCCCTAGCAGTGCCTCAGCTGCTCCATGCTCTCTCATTGTCCTATGGCGCTGATATTTTCTGGAAATTGGTGAACAACAGTTTTAACAACAAGGACTGGAAGGTTCGCTTTGAAGCAGGTTAGATCCATTTGCAAGGTCTTTTCCTGTTGACTGACTTGAAGTAGTGGTGTTGTGTCATTGATCTTAGTATGAAAAAATAAGACCAATATGTCAATGTACTTGAAATAGGTGTGCTTATTGCAAAACCATGTTTTGATGTTCCCTTTTTTACAATACTGCATAAGATCTCCATTTTACCAATCGGTGTGTGTGTGTGTGTGTGTGTGTGTGTGTGTGTGTGTGTGCACGCTTATTCACTAGTGGTTGCTATGGTTACCGGGCTAGCTCCAACAGCACTAAGGAATTGTGGGATTAAAGGGGCCTCTTATGATGATTGGCAGAGATAAGCTATGACCTTGTACAGGAAGTGAGAAGATGAAGATGTTTGACTCGATCATTACAGAGTGAGAGTATTCTTTAGATAAAATTAATGAAGTTGAAACAGAGTCTACAGCAAAATGCAGTCTAATAGAGTACTAAAGGGCTAAAGACTTAACTTTTTTAAATGTGTGACTGAAATAACTAATGCTTGGATGTGGTGAGGTGTTTGGCTGAAGAGGGCTTTCAGGTGTGGGTAAGACTCCTATTTGTCTGATACCACATCCTGTTCACTACATTCACTAGTTTAGGTTGTACTGGTTAGAACCCAAAAAAATATATCTTATGGACTACAGGACCCACATAATGCACTTTGAAGGAATAGGGAGAAGGGATTCAGACACAAATGATATTAGATACTTTTCATAAGCAGGAATTACTCGGAATTGGATTTATGCATGCATAGTGATGAGTTAATACCGAAATCATGTATCGTTACATTAGTATTCAAACCTCAGCAGTCAAGCACCGCTGTTTGACAGTTTGATATATCACTGAAATATATGTTTTGGACTGTAAATACACTCAAAAAACAATGGAATGCCATTTGAGGCCAATATTAAATATGTCACTATTATTAAATTAATAGTGTCTTTCCTTTAAAGTCCAAGAAACGTTTTTTCCCCAAACAGAAGACATTGGAGGAGACAGCCTCTTAATCCGAGATGTTGCTTATCTAAAATTGTGAATCACCCTGAAGTGAGCTGTAAGCATAGAGGATTAGAGTTTGTTCAGCTTATTCCTTAAACAGTAGGAACTTTATTTTAAAAATGAACATGAATGAAGGAAAAACATCTGTAAGACTTTTCAATGTATATAGTATATATCTCACTCCATAATATAAAAAGGATTGAAAAGGAATGTACTCTGGTGATTGGATTCAGAAACCAGTAACATATGGCTGACTATAGTGCGCCATCTATTGATGCATTAGATTACATGTAATTCATGTATTGGCTTGATGACTGGGGTTTTTTCTTTATCCTTGTTGCTGAACACCTCAATAGCATGTTAGTATTCCACCATATGAGTAATTACAGGGAAGGACATTTTATTACTAGTAACTGAACTGTAAGTACTGTATACATATGTGTTTACAGTGGAACGAGTTGCAGTGCTATGTCGCTTTCTGGACATTGGCTCAGTGACTAAGAGCCACCTGCTGAAGTACTCACTGGCGCATGCTTTCTGCTGCTTTCTGGTCAGTGTTGAGGATGTCAACCCTGCTGTGGCCACCAGAGCCAGGCTATTGCTAGACACCCTTAAACAACCATCACTACAGGTGCACACACACACACACCACACACACACACACACACACACACACACACACACACACACACACACACTATAATACTTATCTAACTGAAACCATATAATTATTACCATAACTGAAATAGTTAACATAGTAGATATGTAGTAATGTTAAATAGTATCTATGCTGTGCTCTGTGATATTGTTTTTGAGTGTGTGTTTATTTCCCATCAGGGCCTGTGTCTGTGCATGGACTTCCAGTTTGACACAGTCGTGAGAGATCGTCCCATAATCCTGAGCAAACTGCTTTTGCTGCACTCTCTAAAGCCGGATATCCCTGCACTGAGCTGGGAATTCTTTGTTAATCGTTTTGAGACACTGTCCCTTGAGGCTCAACTACACCTGGACTGCAACAAGGAATTTCCTTTCCCTACCAGTAAGCATGTCTTATATCTGTGTATACTTAATCACAGTTTCAAAACATTTGCCTGTTGCATAAACACATCTTTGGTCTCACAAGCTGTTTACTGCCTGTGTCCTGTCTAAATAAACCTGATTTCCTCCTTTATAACCTAAGCCATCACTGCAGTGCGGACTAATACAGCCAATCTGAGTGATGCCGCTATGTGGAAGATCAGACGAGCTCGTTTTGCACGGAATCGGCAGAAGAGTGTCCGCTCACTCAGAGACAGCATAAAGGGGACATCCGACTCTAAACGTGCCTTTTCCCTGCCTGAGACATTTTGTGCCAAGCTCCGTGAGTTGTCTCACTTACATAAGTCCCTGAACCTGTCTGTCTCTCTTTTTTTCTCTTGTACCTTTATCTTTCTGCTTCCTCACTCACCACAATGTTAGAATGTGTTAATCATTTATTACTGTGTCACTTCGTGTGCTTCAACACAAAAACTTCCAGAGTTCCAGAAAAAAAGCTTTAGATATAAGTAAAAGTTCTACTGTAAATTATCTTTAATCTATGCATTTTTGTTTTTTTTAACCAAAACATTTTACCTTCAGAAATAGACAGTATTTTTATGTAAACGTCTGAATGATTTTTGGAATTTTGGTTCAACAGTGTGCTAACTTGTGTGTAATTATATTTCCATGCGTGATTTCTTAGCTCTAAGGCTTATAAGACAAGAGCACTCTGCACCCACACTTGGTGATATGCTTGAGAAAGTCTTGCCAGGTAATTAATTTTGGCAACTAATAGTGGTTTACATGAATAAATTAAAACCATTCTTAATGATGCAGTAATTTAAGACTAATCATTCACAGTTTATTTGTTAAGAAGATAATCAGATCATCACTGTATTAATGTAGGTTTGTTTTTCATAAATTTTGCTTTGCTTACCCACATACCACCTGTTATTTTGAAGATTAAATAAGGTTAAATATTTGCTATATTAATGGCATATCCCACAGTTCTTACTGGAGACATTTACAGTGATAACCTTAAAATTAAACGAACAGGTTCTTTCATCCACCTAAACCTTTAGATAAATCACTGGGCTAAGTTTAGCACTCATGTCTTATGACTCAGTTTTTATCCTGAAGCCCACCAATCAGATGCTGAATATGTAAACCTTCACTTTCTGCAGCCCATCTGCCAAGTCAGAGCTCTCCTCCTGATGATGACTTAGTCATCAAGGACCTCCTCCCAGAGGATATTGGCATAGACCACCAGACTGTTCACCAGCTTATCATGGTGCTGATGAAGTTCATGGCAAAGGATAAGAGCAGTGCAGAGAGTGACATTGGCAGTGCCAAAGCCTTTAATACAGTCAAGAGGCACTTGTATGTTTTGCTAGGCTATGATCAGCAGATTGGCTGTTTTATGATCGCACCACAGAAGATGCGTTCCTCCACCTGCTTCAACGCATTTATTGCTGGCATTGCACAGGTGAGATATTAACTGGATATTTAAATGTATTAACAGCCTTGAAATGAACCAAAAATCAAACAAAAGGTCATTAATGATATTAAGTTATGTTCACAAATCTTCAAATAAATAATTAAATAAATAATAATATATTCCAATAAATGCAAACATTTAACACTGATATGTATTTGTTTTCATGGTTCTACAAGGTGATGGATTACAACATCGGTTTGGGGAAGCAGATGCTGCCCCTTGTGGTCCAGGTGCTTAAGTACTGCACATGTCCTCAGCTTAGACCCAATTTCCAGGAGGCACCACGTTGCTCACTTTGGGCTCTGAGGCCACACATCAGGCAGATGTGGCTCAAAGCCTTACTTGTCATTCTCTACAAGGTATATAATTTACTTGTCCATCTTTTTGTCTTAGGCACCTTATTTTTTTCAAATACAAATTTTGTTATCAATGTTTATTTTTTAACTTCTTCATTAATGAGTCAGTACAAAAGCATTTTGTCTTCTGAAACATTAGTTTTCCAAGCAATAGATAAAGGTTACAGAAAAATATTTGTCTGTAAAGAAAGCAATTTTTTACTTAACAGACCACTTTTCAGACAAAAACATAATGAAGGATGTTGGGTTTTTATATTAATATATATTATTACTATATTTATACTACATTACTACATATTATTCATTATGAGTATGTACAGATGGCAAGTATTATTTCAAGGAATGAAGCAAATGTGACTTTGTTTAGATTTGTGTTGTTAAGCACCCACAATTTACAGTTCATTTTCTCATTGAATGACATGTGAAGCCTATTCTATTTAATATCATTATAAATAATTATAGAATGCCTACAAAATCATAAAAAGTTAGATTTTTGCCAAAGCTGCTATGATAAATTTGGAAAACTACTTCAGATTTCTCCACTCCTTTAAACAAACAAGCTTGGTCCTTATTTTACATCAAACACTTAAATAAAACGTATCCCACTTAAACTTCTGGCTTGTTATATATCTTATATCATATTGTTCAGTAACTACTTTGAATTAATTAATACTGACAGTAAAAGTAATAGAAAAGTTACAGGGCATGGGCAAAAAAACCAAACAAAAATCAGAAACACTATATCAAAAAGTAAGGAATCACAGAAACAGAGATGCTCAAACAAGTTATATTAGGTGTGCATTACCAAATAACAACATGTATCGGCTATAAAAGAGGTCTGATGATCAGAGATTTCATGAGACAACTTACAAAAAGACCTAATAGTGGGTCACAAAAACTGGAAAATGATTTAATGTCTCAGCAGTCTCAAAAGTCATGGCAGTGTAAGTGGACAGCAAAGAAAACGCCAGTCTCAGTGACGTGGATAAACATACACTTTACAGGGTAGCTGCTAAATGCCCCAAATTACAGCCACCAAAACAACCAATGAATGAGTACCTCCATGACCCAATCTCAACAAAAACACATTATAAGCTCCACAAAACTAAAATTCATGGCAGGGTCACCATTCCAAAGCCATTTCATCAAAAGCCAGTGCACTAAGATGTATAATGTGGTATAAGGAGCACAAACCTTAGACCCATGAGAAATGGGGAAAAAAACTGTATTTCACAACATTTCCAACATCTGGAAAGATTTCCATATTGCCAGAAGTATAGAAGGATACCTTCTATAATTTTTCAAGTCTGTTGCCAATTGTTAAGTAAAATAGTGGACTCAATGGTTTGTGGAAATTATTAGGTCCAAATTATTACTACAAATGCATGCACTTTGACCTGCAAATTTGTGCAGTCTCTTTCTGATTATAGAAGAATGCACTTTGACAGCATCAGTTCGAGACTTATTAGCAGATCCTGTGATTCAATTTTTAGGTTCTTGGAGAGTACTTTTTGCATCAGACGGTCTGCTCTTGGGCTGAATATTCTAGGTCGACCAGTCCTGGACAAATTGCCAGTCGTTTGAAATCTGCAGCATTTGTAGATTATTTTCCTTACAGTGTAATGATGGATTTCAAATAATTTGGAGATCTTTTTAAATCCCTTGCCAGACTCATAGGCATCCACAACCTTTTTTTCTGAACGGCTTACAGAATTCTTTAGATCTTGGAATGATGACACCACACACCTCAATAGCAAAGGGAACACCAGACACTAGATATGACAGTGGTATAAATAAGTTTCTCTTTAGCAGGTTCTAATCACTGACACCCAATCTTCAACACCTGATTCTAATTTTCTGGATTTGAATGTGTGATAAATGTGGGGGTGTACTTACTTTTTCCATGTGACCGCTCTGTTTTTTGTTCATTTAAATTGTGAAAATTACTACAAAATGTCATTTTATGTGTCATTTGATAGACTGGATCTCCTTTATTAATAGGCACTGTTTCAAAGAGGATCAAAATGTTTGCTTGTCCAAATATGTCAAGAAAGCCAACAATGTCCGTGGGTGTACTTATTTTTGGAAATGACTGTACATACTGCTCAAATTATTCAGGAGTGTTTAATGAACATCAGGATACAGTCAGATATCTTCTATGGCCTGAATAATAGTCCAACATCCCACCACATACCATTCAGAACTTGTATGATAGCATTCCTAGAAGTAATAAATTTTTGAAAAAAAAAACTGCACTTCCTTGATATTAATGTATTGTGTAATGTTTTTGTGATTCTGACTATTTTGTCAAATCTGGAACCGTAAACTGGTCCTGGGAGTTTAAGGGGGTTAAAAACCAAAAAGACAAAAAAATAAATAAATAGATATAAGATGCTATGACTGTAATAACTGTACGATTTTAATATTTAGCTTCAACCTCTCTGAATATTTTCTGTTACAGTACCCATACAGAGACATGGATGTAAGTAAAGAGGTTGTGCTGCACCTGATCCACATCACCATCAACACCCTAAACGCACAATACCACAGCTGCAGACCTCATGCCTCAGCTGGCCCACTCTACAGTGACAACTCCAACATTAGTCGCTATAGTGAGAAAGAAAAAGGTAAAATGATCATTAACATTGTGAGCATTACAAAGCACAAGGTGTAGTATAAGGAGCAGTAGGTCTTGGTTTGAAATCATCATTTTTTTTGTCATGGCTTGTTTTGCAGAGGAGGATAGTGTGTTTGATGAATCAGACATCCATGACACTCCCACTGGAGCAGGCAACAAAGAATCACAGACTTTCTTTGCTCGGCTTAAGAGGATCGGAGGCAGCAAGTCTGTCAAGTATCAGCCTGTGGACCTTAATGCTCAAAGAAGTAGGTGTCTGCATAGTTTGCAGTGAATCCTGTGGCTTTCTATCATTATGGAAGGGTTCTTATAGACAGCACTGCACACATTCACACAGATGAGTAACATACAGTGTTGTGAAAAAGTATTTTTTGTGTAATATCTCATACTAAATAGTTTTAGAACTTCAAACAAAATACAACATAAAACAAAGGCAACCACTGGAAACACACAATATTGTTTTGATTTATTAATTTTTTTATTGAAGCAAAAGAAAAAATATCCAACACCTTGTGAAAAACTAATTGCCCCCTTAAAAAATCTGGTTGTGCCACCTTTAGCAGCAACAACTGCAACCAAACGCTTCTGATAACTGGAGATCAGTCTTTGTAGAACTGCTTTAATTCAGCCACAAGAGTTTTCAAGCATGAACTGCTCGTTTAAGGTTCTGCCACAGTATCTCAATTGGTCAGGACTTAGACTAGGCCAACCCAGATTTAAATTTTTCAGAGTTGGACTTACTCCTATGCGTTGGATCATTGTCTTGTTGCATAATCCAGTTGCGCTTCAGTTTAAGGACTGAAATAGCTTTGTAACCTTTTCCAGATGGATGTGTTTCACTCACCTTCTTTCTCATTATTTCTGGAATTTCTTTCAACTTTTGCATGGTGTGTTACTGGGTAAGATTTTTTAACCAACGTCGTGATGTTGAAAAAGTTCTATTTAAGTGTTGATTTGATTGAACAGGGTTTGCAGTAATCAGGCCTGGTTGCGTCTAGTCTTGCTGAATGCCATTATGAATGCAGGTTCATAGATTTGCGGAAAGAGTAACTATGGGGGCAAATACATTTTCACATAGGCCCAGTTGTTATTGGATAACTTTTTTCCTTCAATAAGTAACATTATCAATTAAAAACTGTATTTTGTGTTTGGTCAGATTGCCTTTGTTTTATTTTACATTTTGTTTTATTTTCTGAAACAGTTTAGTATGAGATATACACAAAAACGGAAGAAATCCTGAAGATAATCCTTTTTCACAGCACTGTAGCTATGTTGTTAAACATTTCATTGAATTGTTTATGAATTTTTTGCAGAAGCCAGTGCACCCAGTGCAGTCTTAAACAAATTGTCTAAGCTTTACAATCTGTTCCAGGTGAGATTGAGTTGGCAGAGTACAGGGAGGCAGGAACCCTACAGGACAGTCTGCAGCACCCAGGACGAGAGGAGAGCAGCAGCAAGAAGAAAAGACTGCAGGCCATGCACAAACAGAAATCTCTTGACATTTCCAACACAGACTCCATCCTTTTCAACCTCGATGAACACCGGCGTAAATCTTGCATTGACCGCTGTGACTTGCAAGGGCCTCCTCCTCCACCACCCTCATGTTCTAGCTCAACGACTAGACAGTCACGTAGGGCACGTGCCAAGGAATCCTCTGAAGGATCCAATCTCCATTTTGATAACATCAGGCCTGTTATTCCGGAAGTACGTCTGAGCTGCATGGAGACTTTTGAGGATAAATCCTCAGGGCTCGACTCTCCTCTAGCCATTTCTTCTGAGCATGGTCATGGCAAAGAAGATGGCGACCTGATTGATCTCTCCTCAGACTGCACTTCTATACCAGAGAAACGCTCCATTCTTTCACTGTCTGACAGTGACTCGCTGGTCTTTGAACCGCTTCCACCACTGCGCATTGTTGAAAGTGATGAAGACTTGTTTGAGGCTCTTTCAAAACCACCAATTGGAATGCAGATTAAATCTGAGCATCCATCACCATCATCTGCCAGCACTATTCAGCGTCTATCTCCTCTTGTCCAAGTAAGTGTAGAGGACTGTTCTAAAGATAGGACATGCAAATCTACCAGCCCTGCCAAAGGAAGTCCTGTGCAGGTAGCTGAGAGTAGAAATGTCTCTATAACCCCTACTGCCTCGCTGGAGCTCCCAGATCCCATATACCATCCTGGTTTAGAGAGTCCCATGACCCTGAAGCAGAAAAGAGACCTGTTAAGAAAGTTGCCGCATGTACCAGACACATCTGTAGATTTTGGGTGTCTGCAGTCAGAAGACAAAGCCGGAGGAAGCCCCTCTGGTAAGTCTGTGTACCTTAACATCCCTGAGGATACTCTGGAAAGCCTGGACCCACTGAAAGCCAAAAAAGAGGAGGAAGGAGGAGCTCACAATGAGGATGAGAATTATGGTGAAGATGATGAGGATTCTGGTGATGACAGAGAGAGTGAGCCAAAGCCAGAAGATGACAGCGATGAGGCTGAATTTAAGATCCAGATTGTACCTCGTCAGCGTAAACAGAGGAAGATTGCAGTCAGTGCTATCCAAAGGGAATACCTGGACATTTCCTTCAACACTATGGATAAGATGGGAGAGCAGACCACAGACTCTGGTAAACAATTTTGTGACATTGCTGTGTATTTCACTTTTATCTGCAATGTTTTCATTTATGTGTAAGTACAGAAGTGCACTCTGTCTTTGTGTTCATATTTTTATGTGTATAAACCATCCTAGCATCTTACTTCCCGCAATAAGTCAAATCAGAGATAGGAGAAAATTAACTTTAACTGATTTTAGCCTAGTGCCTTAATACAGAATAGCTCAAAATGTATAGCACAAAACAAACATTTAATATATAAAGTAAACCTATTAAATGACAATAGGTCTTTGTAAGAGTGTCAGTGCTATATCAATAACTCATAAGTTGGTATTTCTTTGTTGTCACCCTTTGAAATATTAGATGTTTGTTGATTTACAGATGTCACATATTTGCTAGTTATGACTCACATAATTAGAGATCCCACTTAAATTAATTATCATTTGAATATTAACAGTTGGAACACACGCAATAAAATACCGGTCAATATATATTAGAGTCAATAATATAATACAGGCTCAATATATTAGTGAACAATAAACCTTGCCTATCAACTTCATGAATTGCATTGCAGATCACAAAGCTCTGTCCAAACTGGAAAAACCCAGAGAGTCAGCCTCAGCCCCAGCACTTGAAGCCACAGTCCCAGAAACAAGCAACCGCTCCTCAGTAACAAGTAGGAGCTAAATATTTTTCTATCCATTACATATCCATTACATGGTACTTCTGGCTCAGAAAGCTGTCTTTGATCCATTAAGCCAGCAATATGTATATAACTGGATCCACTCATCCTCCGATCTAAATTTAATGACATTTTTCCATTAATGTGTTTGCTAAACCTATACTCTCTAGAGTGAGGTAGAATTTTACATAGTGATTTTATTACATGTACATACATTTACACATATCTAATAAATATTAAGGGAGTGAAAGATTTTCATAAAGTGACCATATGCTGAGACTAAGCACCATTTCGAAACATCTGTTCATGTCAAAAGAAGGGACAATAAAGTGTTAATTTAATGTGTTAAATCTATATTTCATCATAAATAATAAATCTCATCATGCCCATTAGTAAAAAAAAAAAATATTGATTTGCTAAAATATGCAATATAATTTTTTCCATTAGTTTTTTTTTTTTTTTTTCATAATACAAAAAAAAACATCTGGTATACCTATAAACAAAATAAAGGGCTGTGAAAAAGTATTTTTCACTGATTTCTTCTGTTTTTGTGTATATCTCATACTAAATTGTTTCAGAAATTAAAACAAAATCTAAAATAAAACAAAGGTAACCTGATTAAACACAAAATACAGTTTTTAAATGATAATGTTATTTAATGAAGCAAAAAAGTTATCCAATACCAACTGGGCCTAAGTGAAAATGTATTTGCCCCCATAGTTACTCATTTCAGAAATCTATGAAACTGCATTCATAATGGGGCTCGGCTGGACTAGACGCAACCAGGTCTGATTACTGCAAACCCTGTTCAATCAAATCAACACGTAAATATAACTTTTTCAACAGCATGGTTAAAAGGTCTTACCCAGCAATATATTATGGCAAATTTGAAAGGATTTCCAGAAATGATGAGAAAGAAGCTGATTGAAATACATCCGTCTGTGAAGGAGTACAAAGCTATTTCTAAGGTTATGGGACTCCAAAGAACCACAGTGAGAGCCATAATCTACAAATGAAAAAATCACAGTAGTGAACCTTCCCAGAAGTGACCAACCTTCCAAAACTCCACCAAGAGCTCAGCAACTACTCATCCAGGAAGTAACAAAAGAGCCAAGGACAATATCAAAGGACCTACATTCCTCTCCTACATCAATAAAGGTCGCTGTTCATGATAAAAACCACTGCTAACCCAGAAGAACATTAAGGCTTCTATGAATTTTGCCAAAACACACCTTGATGATCCTCAAACCTTTTGGGAGAATATTCTTTGAACTGATGAGTCATAAATGGAACTGTTCAGAAGACAGGTGTCTCATTACATCGTGCATAAACCAAACACAGATTTCCACAAAAAGAACATCATACCTACGGTTAAGCGTGATGGTGGAAGTGTGATGGTGTGGGGATGCTTTGCTGCTTCAAAGCCTGGCAACTTGCTGTAATTGAGGGTGATGGATACATGAATTCTGCTCTCTACCAGAAAAACCTGAAGGAGAACGTCTGATCTTCAGTCCATAAGTTTAAACTCAAGTGCAACTGGATTATGCAGCAAGACAATGAACCAAAGCATAGGAGTAACTCCACCTCTGAATGGCTCAAAAAAAAAGCTAAATTATGGTTTTGGAGTGGCCTGGTTAAAGTCCTGACTTGAAGCAATTGAGATACAGTGGCAGAACCTTAAACAGGTAGTTCATGCTTGAAGACCATCCAATGTGGCTGAACTAAAGCAGTTCTGCAAAGAAGAGTGGGCCAAAATTCCTCCACAGGATTGTGTATTGTTTGTTTACTTATGTTGCCTTTGTTTTATATTGTATTTTGTTTGAAGATCTAAAACTATTTACTATGAGAGATACACAAAAACAGAAGAAATCAGGCAAATACTTTTTCACAAAACTGTAAATGCCACAATATTTTTCCTTAGAGAAATGAAAAATGTGGTATAGCTCTATTAAAATAATTACTTGTTCGTAATTTATTAACAAGTTACATAGTCCTGTCTCATCTGTCTGGAGAATATAAATGTATTGAAATATTTTGGGGGTTTATTCCTTACATACCTTTCTGCATCTCTCTTTATGTCTGACAGCTCAGTACCGTCAGGTGAAACGAGGTTCTCTGGGAGCTGTGACAATGAGTCAGCTGATGAAAAGACAGCTGGAACATCAGTCCAGTGCTCCACAAAATATCAACACTTGGGACACAGGTTCTTACCCACATTGTAGAATTTTTTTTTTAAAACAAGTATTCACATTCAGCTAGCACACAACACTTGCTATTTGATATACACAAACCAGACAAAGCTTTAGGAAGTCCTACAGTGAGGGAAAAAAGTATTTGATCCCCTGCTGATTTTGTACGTTTGCCCACTAACAAATAAATGATCAGTCTATAATTTTAATGGTAGGTTCATTTGAACAGTGAGAGAGAGAGAATAACAACAAGAAAATCCAGAAAAACGCATGTCAAAAATGTTATAAATTGATTTGCATTTTAATGAGGGAAATAAGTATTTGACCCCTCTGCAAAACATGACTTAGTACTTGGTAATGACTTAGTAATTACTTTTAATTTTCAATGCTGTGGCTGAAGGAAGGAGGTTCTCACCCAAGATTTGACGGTACATGGCCCCGTCCATCGTCCCTTTGATGCGGTGAAGTTGTCCTGTCCCCTTAGCAGAAAACACCCCCAAAGCATAATGTTTCCACCTCCATGTTTGATGGTGGGGATGGTGTTCTTGGGGTCATGAGCAGCATTCCTCCTCTTCCAAACACGGCGAGTTGAGTTGATGCCAAAGAGCTCCATTTTGGTCTAATCTGACCACAACACTTTCACCCAGTTGTCCTCATGGACGGGGCCATGTACCGTCAAATCTTGGGTGAGAACCTCCTTCCCTCAGCCAGGGCATTGAAAATTAAAAGTAATTACTAAGTCATTACCAAGTACTAACTCATGTTTTGCAGAGGGGGTCAAATACATATTTCCCTCATTAAAATGCAAATCAATTTATAACATTTTTGAAATGCGTTTTTCTGGATTTTTTTTGTTGTTATTCTGTCTCTCACTGTTCAAATAAACCTACCATTAAAATTACAGACTGGTCATTTCTTTGTTAGTGGGCAAACGTACAAAATCAGCAGGGGATCAAATAATTTTTTCCCCTCACTGTAATTCTGAACATTAATGATTTTGTCCCGCCAGGTCTCACAAAGACTAGCTTGCTGTCAGCTCCTAGTACAGCCAGCATGTTTGTTCCTGCACCAGAAGACTTTAGTGATGAGCAGCCAACCAATATGGCCGACAGGTGGGTTTATTTCCTATGTGTATGCATGTTCTTTATGGCTATAAATATATTTATTTTGTGTACTTTATTATGATTAACTGTTATTATTAAGAAGTTATTTATAAAATAATTTCAGTCTTTTTTCTGAAACTTCTGTAATGTCTTAGAAAGGGAGTAAGCTCCAAAATGCTCACTCAGAGTACAGAGTTCTAACATTAAATGTTGAGATGCATTGATATTGTTAATAGAGCATGAGTCCAATACCATGCTAATTTAATTTTAGGTCTAAAAATTGCTTTGATACCAACATCTAATACCATGTGCTAAAGAACAGACAATCTGAGGACGTTAATCAGTATCAGTAAGTGTGGCTATTAAAAATGCTGTGAATTGTACACACTTTATGGTATTTGTGAGTGTGGAGCAGTCAAGTGAGTGTTGTGGGTGAGGGCATTTCAGTTCTGGGAGTGCTGAGTATTGAGACACAGGCACTTCATTTTCCATCACTTGCCAGAGTCTGCACCAGGACTTATACTGCTCATGAGTCCAGGAGCAATTCATGGCACCTTGTGCTAATTTTTAATGACCACGCTCACTGATACTGCTGTATTAGCTCAGGTCAGCTGCCCTCACGCTCTCTATTACAGATACTGTATAAATGCCAAGATATCCTAAACAAACACAGCTCAAGGTGTTCATTGATAGAAGTACATGGCAGAAACAGAGCTAAATAATTAAGTAAATAAATCACTTAATTAAAGTTAGTCATTTAGGTATCAGTATGAGTATATGCATCAGTGATTACTTGTACTCAGTCTGAATAAAAAATTGTATCAGTGCATCCCTAATAAAGAAAAAAATTCATGAAAATATCTGTTTAATTTATGTGTATGGATAGGTGTCGAGACTGTGGTGCTGTATTAGAAGAGTATGATGAAGAAACCCTGGCTTTGGCTGTAGTCGTTCTCTCAATGTTTACCCATCTAAGTCCGGACCTGGCCGCTCCACTGCTCCTAGACATCATGCAGTCAGTGGGCAGGTACAGCCCACACTGCTCTGCTCATAGCACAAACTACAACAATCTACTGGGGGGTTTTTTGGAATAAGGACATAAAACCACATAGTGTGAAATTAAAAATACTAGCTGATAAAAACATTGTGTTTGGCTGTGAAATGAATTAGCCACTTCAGTATGTTCTCCAAATGTGTTTTGTGTTCTAGGTTGGCATCCAGTGCCAGTTACTCAGGCCAGGCTGAAAGGTAGGTGTTTGGGTATTTGTCTTTCTGTGTATGTGTCTAGGCTGTATGTCTTATATGTGTACGTTATTATGCCTGTGTACTCTGCAACTTATATATGTGTGTTGATCACTCAAGCATGTTGATCCCTGGTAATGCTGCTGGTGTAGCTAAGCAGTTCCTGCGCTGTGTGCTCCATCAACTCGCTCCCAATGGCATCCTGCCACAGCTATTCCAGAGCAACATCAAAGGTAACCAAACATCTGCTCATGCATACTCATAAACACACTCCTTATACACACAGAACACACTTATATGAGAAAAAAAAATCACTGACAAAACACTTATTTATAATATTTCTTGGTTTTCAGATGGAAGCTTCCTCCGCACACTGGCCACATCTCTCATTGATTTCAATGAATTGAGTTCTGTGGCAGCATTAAGCCAGCTTCTTGAGGTAGGTCCTAAAATAAAGGTGTTTTTTAAAATTATTATTATAATACATAATAAAAACAGGGCACAAGGTCACAATTCTAGCAGATACGTGACATTTATAAGGTACATCTACAAAACCAGGTTGTAAGAAATGGGACAGGGGTTCTAAGCCTTTGTTTGCAGTGTGTGACTTTAGCAGAAGTGAATTTGAATATACCACTGCACCATCAGATTTCTAATGTCAAACGTCCTATTGCTTCACTCTTTCCACCCCAGCATAAGCTTGCTCATTTCTGTCCGTGATAATAGTAACTGGACGAGAAGTAGACAAAATGGCTTATTTCCAACCATATTAGTAATATGCCAGTATTATACCACTAATCTACGCTGGCACATGTGAAGTCCAGATGGACCCAAGTGCACACTGTAGGAGTTCATTACAACACTGTAGGTGTTAACATGATGTCTATCTTTGACACAAAGCCATTCTTGGTCCTATGTGATGTTCAATTGGACTTCTAAGAATAAAAATTACATACAAGTTACCAGCAGATGGCACTCAAATAATTTATTTTACACCATCCACTTTCAGGGCAGTCTGTGAAAATGGGATTTGCACTGATTTTATCTTGACTGTGACGTTTTCAGATTAAAGACATTTTTTAATGTTAGTCTCCTCCATAAACACTCATAAACAGTCCTGCAATTGAGGCTATTATATATCTATTTTAAAATGCTATTCAGCCATACTGTTTGGTTGTTTGATAAAGGGAGTACAGTATCTTAAATAACGTATGAATTTTCCTCATTTGATTTCAATATTCCTTGAATTTATGTAATGAGATGTACCTTGCTTGTAGGGTTTGAACAATAAGAAGAGTTTGCCTGCAGGGGGCACAATGCTCCACTGCTTGGACAACATTGCCACCTTCATGGAGGCTCTTCCTATGGACTCCCCTAGTAATCTTTGGACAACCATTTGTAACCAATTCCAGACATTTCTGACTAAACTTCCTGCTGTGCTTCCTCTGAAGGTATTTAAGCTTCTTGCCTATTTAACTTTTAGATTTGAATTCACTGTTCACATCTTAACTGTTTTTTTCCGTCTCAATCTGTTTCGTTTGTTAAGTATCCACTGGACTCCAGCTTGAGAACCATCATCTGCTTATTGAAGATTCCAACTACTAGTGCAACCAGAGTAAGCTAAGATAATTCACATTTTACGTGTTAAAAAAAATGTGTTAAGTCAAAATGATGTAAATGACATATAAAGGGTTTGAGGCTTTGGGTTCACTTAGGGTAAGACTAAGATGTTTGTCTCAATTTGTCTGCCAGAGTTTGCTGGAGCCATCCTCTAAACTGCTGAGCTTTGTTATTCAGTATGGCATCTTCAGCCTCTCATACCTTGTAGAGCTCTGTGGCCTCTGCTACAAAACCTTCAGTAAGGTAAGTGTACAATCAATAGGCTTAGAATTTCTTATAGTACTGTGGAAAATGGAAATATTCATTTATTTATGAAGCATGTTGTAATGGACAACTTCGAAGCGTTTCTTGCTGACCACCATCTGTGATTAGTTCTTAGTGTGCTGTAGAACTATATTTTATGAGTGATTGTGAAACAGTCACTACATTGTCTAAGGAGTGCTAAACTATTCAACTGTGCTTAGATTATGGAAACAATTCTTTGCAAAATGTTTTCATGTTCATATCATTAACAGCCATACAAAAAAATGCTGCATACCTTTACTGAGAACACTGAACATAAATCTACCTTTCCTTCGTTGTGAAATATGGTCTCCTTCTCACATTCTCTCTTGCAACCTACCACTTGAAGAATTCCATCAGTGTCTATTGATTTTCAGATTTTAGAAAGCTTGTCCAGAGGAGGAGGATATACATCCACTCCAGAGATCTGCTGATAATATCATAAGTGAACCCCTGCAGAATTTTTTTTTTATTCTGTACAGTGTGGGGGATTGTCCTTCAGCATGGATCTCAATAACATCCTATCCATCAGCATTATGTTTTATGCTCACAGTTATATTGATTTTTCTTAAGCAGATTCTCTCAGTATCCCATACTGTTTATTTGTAATATACTTTAATGAACAACATTGAGGACACTGATTTGAGTAAAATGATTGAATAAATATGAATAATTTTCACTTTAGGCTTTGCAACCTAAAGTGCCATCCTAAAATGATCTCCATAAACACAACAGAAATAGTTACAATGTTAGAGTTGTGTTTGTCTGTGCTTCTTCGTGTACCCAGAAGGATTAAATATGCTGACACAGATCCTACTGCTGAGAGAAAGTGAGAGGGAGCAGTTAAAATGGCTTTTTATCTGAGCTGGGGCTGTATAAGTAGAGCTGGGCTGACTGCCATTTTAATCTGCTGGGCTTCAACATGGAATATGGCTTGAGATCATTAAGACACAGGAAACAAATAGTCATATTGGACAAAGAAGCAGAGATTTTTATAATCCCAAACTAGAACTGGGAAATGCAGAAGACAATATTCAGAGACAAAGATAAAAAGAAGGTTTTTTTTCTACATTTCAGCATTCAGTTCCTCATTTTATTCTTTCCTATTTCTGCAGGAAAGGGATAAGTTCTACATGTCGCGTGTAGTAGTTCTGGAGCTGCTACAAGCACTGAAGTTCAAGTCTCCAATTCCTGACACTAACCTACTGCTACTGGTCCAGGTAGTTTGTTCTCTACTCTATTTAAGAGGTGATACTGAGAAGCAGAAATATACTAAATCTACCTTTCTTTTTTTCTGTTTCTAATAAGTTTGTATGTGTCGACATTGGAACCCGGCTATCAGAGTCTACCATCCTTCAAAAACACATGATCTCATCATTACCTGGGGTGTGCAGCACACTATATACACACACACACACACATATATATATATATATATATATATATATATATATATATATATATATATATATATATTAGATGTCCTGTTATTGATACTAATTGTTAATATACACTTGTTAATTGTATATGTCTGGGTTGCTGTTGGGGTTATTTTTCAGTGCACAACAGCTGCCATGGAGTGTTTGAGGCAGTATCTCAGTGAGCTGCTGGACTTTATTGCAGACATGCACACTTTGACCAAATTAAAGGTTCAGTATATTTTAAACAGGAAGACATAAGATTTATTACCTGTTATTTTTATTTGTTGGAAACTAGAGCAAACAGAGTACCAAATTCTGAAACTGTGCCATAACTGTAAACTATGTTTATTGTTTACTGTACTTGGAAATGCCCCATATATCCCTCCTTTAGAGTCATATGAAAGCTTGCTGTCAACCCCTTCATGAGGATACCTTTGGTGGGAATTTAAAAGTGGGTTTGGCTCAGGTAGCTGCCATGGAAATCAGTAAAGGTAACCACCGTGATAACAAGGCTGTGATTCGCTACCTGCCATGGCTCTACCATCCACCTTCTGCTATGCAACAGGGGTAAGAGTGTTCTTAGTTCATCATATCTACCTTCATGCTATTTTTAAGGCCATACAACCACAACGTGAGTAACTTTATTAACAAGTTGCAAATCATCATATTCTTTCTTCCTCAGGCCCAAAGAGTTCATCGAATGTGTATCCCACATTCGCCAGCTTTCCTGGCTTCTGCTAGGCTCTCTTACCCACTGTGCTTTGCATCAGGGTTCCACGTCGTGTATGCCCATTCCACTGGATGCTGGCTCTCACATTGCAGACCACCTTATTGTAATCCTCATTGGTTTTCCAGAGCAATCCAAGGTACAGCAGCAGATCAGCTCAATCCAGATTTGTTCATCCATATACAGCCTGAACCAAAATAATGCAGCATTGATATTTTTGTTCTTCTTTAACTAGACGTCCGTACTCCACATGTGCTCCCTGTTCCATGCCTTCATGTTTGCTCAGTTGTGGACCATCTACTGTGAGCAAGCAGCTGCAGCACCAGCCGGGCAGAACCAAAACCAGAACGAGTTCTCCTCAAGTGCTATTCTTACAGGCCTGGAGTTCTGGAGCCGAGTCACACCCAGCATTCTCCAGCTCATGGCCCACAATAAAGTAGTAAGATAATTCCTCTGGTATTCCATATGTATTATTAAAGCTAAATTTCTTTATTTCCATACACAGCATGTTTAGCTTTGTATTAACTAATATAGATTTATATTAAATTGTGAGAGTTATTTGTGCCTTAACATCAGTGAAGGCTATGCTTGAGTCATCACATAAACGATTTAGTTTATTTGGCTTGCAGAGCATAAAAGAACACCTGAGAAAAATGCCCTGGACATACTACTGCCTTTGTAATCTGATTATTACTACATAATTTAATTTCGCTTTTACAGAATTTAAACAAGATCCACTCCAGAAGAGTTTTGCTTGCATGATTAGAAGCATAATGCTATTTTGCATATCCTTAAAGCCAGCTGTTCTGAGTCTGCCTGTTTCTTCCCTCATAGATGGTAGAGATGGTGTGTTTGCATGTCATCAGCCTGATGGAAGCTTTACAAGAATGTAATTCAACCATTTTTGTGAAAGTAAGCTTGGATTTCTCAAAGATCTGCATATGTAGAAATTATTCATGTTGACTGAGCAAAATATAGTGGGCAGTTTTCTTTGATAGACTTTTCTTACTCCCATCTTTGATGCTTAAACTGTTATCATTGTTTTCCCCCCATTTCTTCAGTTAATTCCTATGTGGCTGCCAATGATTCAGTCCAGTCTAAATGTAAGTATCTGTCATACAGTGTTATGCCAATAGTTTCATGTATAATCCAGACAGCAGCTGTTTCACTGTGAGACGATTAACTTGCTGTGTTTATTTGCAGCACCTATCTGCGGGTCTCCAGCTGCGTCTCCAGGCCATCCAGAACCGAGTGAATAACCAGTGTCTCCAGGGTCCTGCTTCCAGCACTTTTCCCTTTGCCTTGCGCAAATGGCTGCAGTGTACTCAGTTTAAAATGGCTCAAGTTGAGATCCAGTCGTCCGAGGCCGCCTCACAGTTCTACCCATTGTGATGTGCGCTCTTATAGAAGCTTCTGCAAGACCAGCAACAATCTGCGCCAACCAGCATACTTTAAACCCAAGTAGTATTTTGCAGCAGTTATTTTGTATGAACAGAATTATACTACATTCTGTGGATTTTGGCAACTCTACAGTAGCAAAACTAAAACAGTGTGACTGCAAATACCTTCATCAAGCTCTTTCTGTCTGCATGTAATTATCATGATCATGCATAAGGGGAGTGACACTGAATTATAAGGTGCCAGAACAGCAGTACATGTGGTGCATACAGATGCAGGAGTTTTCCTTCTGTGTGCAGTGATGTATGCTTGTGCGCGTGTGTGTGTGTGTATTTCAGTGACACTGATTAAATGGTGTGAAAGTCACTCCAACTGTAGAGTACACACCTTTAATATGTGCCATCAGAATATGTGAGAAAGTTAATTGTGAGACTGTTGATTTATGTATAGGGCTTATATTCTGTTCAATTTGTTTATAATATAGTATGTTTATTTCATGTAAAACAAATAAATAAAATACATATGTTTTTAATTTGTAGTCAGCCTGTCAGAATTTATACCTTAAAACTTACAGTGACAATATATGTTGACTCAGGAGCAAATGTAACCTTAAAGGTGCAGTTTGTAAATAATTCTAGTGCTATTACAATTATACTGTATAGTTTTAAATAAAACTAAAAAAAAATATCATTAACTGTCAGCTATCACAATATCTGCATGCAATAGATCTGGCTAATTTCTTTATGCTTTCTGTACTTTTCTGGCCCAGAAATTACGCTCTACCCCCAAAGCAAATGCTGCGATCAACTCAAGGTCACAACTTCAAATTTCCAACCTCTAACCAGGAAAAGCCAAAGAAACTTAAAATTCCAACTCGGCAACTTCTTAACTATGCGTTCCTTTTCAGGTTTTTACAGAGTGACGTCAATTCACATGGCTGCACATAGCATCAGAAGTAAACAAACCTTTACCTTTAAATGAGTTATGCTGTATTTGAAATATTTGTATGCCCTTAACTTTAAATGAGTTATGCTGTATTCAGAATATTTGCTTTAGATCAATCAGCATACAAACATATTAACTTGTAAAAATCTGTAACACTGACTATACAGATGACTGTTTGAGGGGGTAAATATGTATATTTATCATAACTCATAACAGTTAACTGGCTGGCTAACAGAAGACAAATATAGAAGTGTGCTTAATTTTTTTCCTACTTTGTATGTCGACAGCAAGTAGATGACTTCACAATGTAAGCTGCTCTTTAAAAAAAAAAAAAAAAAAAAGATCAAATACATGTCTTTTAAAAGAGCATGTAGCAAGACTAATGGCATATCCCATGCAGATCTAATTAGCCTTGTGGACCAGTATCATCCTCCCCCTGTTTAGGTTCTAACATCAGGTCCATATATCCCAGCACAAATCAATCAGTCCACAAACCAGGCCCAGGCAGCTTTGTAACTCAATAAAGCCTCCCAAATAGACAATGGAGGTAAAGAAGCCAGCTGAAGCAGGAGACTAGTATGTGTTTTCACTCATTAATTTGCCTTGCTTTTATAGAAATCCAGAAAGCACAATTACATCTGCTCTAAAACATACTTAAAGTAATTTTGGCCAGGTCTCATTAAGTTACATATTAGCAGCTTTGGCCTTTTCTAATTTTATTACCATCCTGAAGTTTAGTGTGTTTTATGCTTCTATTATGTGGCCTTTATTCCACTTCCTCTGTGCCATAAAAACAATTTGAAATGACAATAAAAAAGTATGATATCTAATATCATACATGTTGCAAATGTTCTCACTCTTAAGCACATAGTATCCCTGGTAAATTGAGCCCTGCCCTTGAGCAAATCAGAGGGTTAGGCACCCTTCCCATCGACCTCTAAACCGATCATCAAAGAGACCCTATGTGTGTGTGTGTGTGTGTGTGTGTGTGTGTGTGTGTGTGTAATCAACTCCCCATGCTCAGGGGCAGCATATGCCAGACGCCTGCCATGGTCGTTTGAACTCAGAGCCCTTTCAAATATCTCACTCATTAAGAGCTGCTTATATAATCATTTTCGCAGATACTGGCTCTGCTCCTGTCTGATCCTCTCTTGCCACCACAGGCTGAACCATATGTGTAGAGAGTTGAGATGGTGAGCAGCCAGCTGGAAGTCAGTAATTAAAGATGGCCAGAAGATTCTGAGAACCCTCAGGGAAGGTGGTACTGAAAATATTTGAGTGTCTTGGGTTGATGAGGGTCACCTTCACTTGGACACAGTGTCTGATTCTGTACAATTTCTGGGCTTGAGACTGAACACTCAGGACCAGATTTTACCATTTGAATATCAATGTCAACATGTAGTCATAACAAACTTCACTTTTTTTAATGAATGTATGATGTATGTTATGATTACAATTTGGCTTAAACAAGGACAGCAATACTGACAGTGGATTAAGCATGATCTTCAAATACAACTCAATCGATATTTAGATTTCCTGGCCCAAAATGACACAGCCAGCACTGGATAATAAATGCTGAACATGTGCATTATCAATATTTTGTTTAACAGTATTGACTTGACAGGACATACAGTACACTCCTAAACAGTACTCTCAATTGTCTTACAAATATATTTCCTGCACTGAGAAATCATACAGTAATGTGAACTTATGTATGTCTTACTATGACGGTGGGCCTGTAGCCCACACCCACAATGAGCATCACAAACCTCGCAGAAATTCCAGCAGGGTGCTGAACGGCCAGTGTCATTTCAGCACCCCATTTGTTTTGGACTGCAAGAGAGCATATAGCTGTAGGGCGGGGCAGCATGAAACACACACAGTTGGCAGCAAGTGATTGGAGCGACTTCTCCTCACTGTCTGAGAGAACAGTAGCGGCTATAAACGGGAGCGACAGACACGACATGGGGTGTCTCATTGTCATGATTTCATTCATTCTCTGCACACCGGTCAGTTAATTCCTCTCTCTCTAACTCTAATTTCAGATGTTGCTTTCAAGGACAACGACGATGGCAGAGGCTCCGCTGGGGAAGACAGCAACTGCCATGCACACACCCTGCACCTCTTCCCCCCCACTCCAGCACTTGAATTTAAATAAATATCCCACTGCTTTTCACTACCTCTGCCTCCTAAGCATCTGTGTTCTGCACAGAACCAACCATCCCAAGACAACATGGACCCTATGCAACAACATCTGCTGGAGACAAATCTCCAGTATCAGGTGGTGACCCAGGTCCTGGCCCCGACGTGAACAGTGGAAAGAAGTGTTTTGGGCTGACATCCTCACCCCTTTTCTGTATGGGGAAGCCCACTGCGACTATTATGCCCTTCCACACAAGCAGGCCACCTTCTATCCAGCTCTGAAGGCAGAGATCTTAAGCCACTGTGGCCTATCCCCGGTTAATGAGGCAGCAGAGTTCCACAGCTGGTCCTATCAAGAAGACCGCAGAAGAGCTGTCCCACCTATTGGCACCTCAGTGCCAATGAACCACGCCTGGATACCCCCACCCTTCCCCCTCATCCTCCTCCCCATTATCAGCATGCTCTTTGAGAGGGTGGGCATGGATCTGGTATGGTCACTTCCAAAGTTTACCCAGGGTCATGAATACATCCTGGTGATCCTCGATTACAGCACCAAGTACCCCAAGGCAGTTCCACTGCGTAAACCCACCTCCCGGAACATTGCCAAGGAACTGATGCTCCTGTGCAGCTGTGTACCCGACCAAGGTATGCCTTTCTCAAAGTTCAAGGGTGATCTGTGTTGGTTGTTGCAGGTGAAACATCTATTGACCTCTGTCTACGACCCTCAGACCAACGGCCTTGTGGAGTGTTTCAACCAGACGTTCAAACAGATGCTCCGACAGCTGGTAGACATGGATGGTCGAAACTGGGCCCTCCTCATCCCTTACATCCTTTTTGCCATCCGGGAGACACCTCAAGCTTTCATGGGATTCAGGCCCTTCGAACTTCTCTTTGGGCAGCGCCTTCAAGGACTGCTAGATGTGGCATGGGAAGCCTGGGAAGAACAGCCCTCTCCATTCCAACCTAGTGACCAGGTGCTCCTGCTGCTCCAAAACACCTCCCGCAAGTTCTTAGCCCATTGGCAGGGCCCCTACACAATCCTTGAGAGGGTCGGTCCAGTTAACTACCATTTGTAACAGCCCAATAAGTACACAGACACAAAATTATCACATAAAAATCCTAAAAAATCACATAAACCTGCTGAAGAAATGGGTCCAGCCTGACCCAGCACTTTCCACCCTCTCTGTTCTCCCCTCAGAGCCTGATGAGCATGCCAGTTCGCCGATGTCTTCTCGACCACCCCAGGCCTGACCCACCTGGTGCAGCACAA
This sequence comes from Ameiurus melas, assembly GCA_012411365.1. Lineage (NCBI taxonomy): Eukaryota > Metazoa > Chordata > Actinopteri > Siluriformes > Ictaluridae > Ameiurus > Ameiurus melas. The sequence goes on along the minus strand of CM022761.1, from coordinate 21,348,182 downwards.
AATCAAGACACCTCTGGGGGTGGTGGTCAGACAGCAGCTCTACCATGTCTCAGGGGTTTGCCGTCAAGCTATTGGGGAGGAAGAAAGCCACATGCTACAGGAGGGAATCATTAAGGAGTCCACCAGTCCCTGGTTCAGCCCCATCATGGTGGTCCGAAAGCCCGATGGAGTGGCAGGGAAAGAGAACCCCCAGTCCATGACAAAGAAGTAGGTATGTGCCTGTCTGGGGCTAGCAGGGTACTACAGAAGATTTGTCCCTAACTTCTCCTCTCTAGCTTCTCCCCTCTCAGACCTGACCAAGAAAGGCAGACCGGACCGGGTACAGTGAACCGAGCAAGCAGAGCAGAAATTCCAGGCCCTCAAACAGCCCTCAACAGCTCACCTGTCCTCCAGAATCCTGACTTCTCACTACCCTTCACTGTGCACATGGACGCTTCTGAGACAAGACTGGGGGCCGTCCAGTTCCAAACCTTCAACGGTGAAGAGTACCCAGTCCTTTATGCCAGAGGGTGCTGAAGAGACAGCACCACTTTAGCACTCAGTATGTTTTGGACAGCAAAGACGCACATGGCTATAGGGCGGGGTGACAGAAACAAACAGCTTCTCCTTACTGTCTGAGAGAAGAATAGTGGCTATAAAAGGGCACAACCAACATGGCATGGGGAGTTAATTCTCCACACACCTGTCAGTTAATTTATCTCTCTCTCGCTCTCAGTGAGATTTCAAATGCTGCTGCCACGGCCAGCAAAGGAGAAACCCCCTGGCTGCGCTGCGCCTGTTCGTCATGTCCCACACCGGGAAGACAGTGACCAGCACACACACACACCATGCATCTCTTCACCTCCAATCCAGCACCTTAATTTAAATAAATATCGCACTGCTTTTCACCACCTCTGCCTCCTGAGTGTCTGTGTTCTGCCTGTCCTGGCCCTGAGTGGCTACACTTACACTCTCTAAAAAATTATACCAAACTGTACTCTTGCTTGTGGCTGGGATGGTATCATCAGGGGTACATCTTTTATACTTTTAGTATGAATCTTTCACCTTTAAAACATTACCTAATTTACTCTAAAAGCTAATTAAAAGTACACCACATGCACCTTCCTAAATAAAAGATACATACCAGAGGTACAAAAGATGTCGCCTTCATGGTACCACCTCAGCGACAAGGAAGAGTACAGTTCGGTACCTTTATTTCTCAGAGTGTAAGACACTGATTAACTGTGTGTGGCTTCCACTGACTACAGTTATCGTTGATACTAAATCATCTAATGATTTCTTGGTTATTTGACATTGCAGGAAATCTATTTTGCTTAGTTAAATATACAGTATTCAAGACGAAACTTTATTCAGGCACACACAATAATGTTAGACCAGTAATTTCTCTGCTGTCAGATACTTTCCTCAATCAGATTCATTCGTTAATTTGTTCATTCATTCAATTTCAATAACTGCTTTATCTTTGTCAGGGTCACATTGAATCCAGAACCCATCACATTAACACCAAGTGCAAGACAGAGATACACCTGGATTAGAATACTGCTGCATCAAAGCACATCACACATTTCACACATCTCACACACACACACACACACACACACTTATTCAAACCTAGGAGCAATTTAGACTCACCAACCTATATGTTGGACTGTCTAAATGTTTTTGGACAGTAGGAGGAACCTGGAGGAAACTCCACACAGGTAATCAGACATCATGATCAAGCCCAGAGCCCTAGGACTTTGAGACGGACAAATAATTTATCAAGTGTGTAATCAGATACAGTCATGTAACCTACTAAAGTGTCACATGTTGGATCACATCCTTATTTTGCCATTTGCGAGCCACCACATGCTGATCTAAATAGGGATAATGGTGGATGTTCTGTGCTCCTGACTGGAAGGTTCACGTCAACTGACTGTCAGAGAGTCACTACTGAACACTGGGATTGCATGCCATCTCACATGATAAACCCCTTTGGTAAACATGTCTGTTAAATATAAAAAATACCCATCATCATAATTTTCTCCAATTCAAAATTTAAGCAAAAAGCAATACATCTTGATTGAATAAAATTTTTTTTTTATAAATCTGATGGGGAACATCTATATCTGGTTTTATTGATCTTCACATCAACAAAAGTTCCATGGCTGCTGAACAATCCCAAAAACCAGGAATAATTTTTCATTTCTCTATACAAAATGCCCTACATTTAGTTATTTGCCCATAGTATATTCTTTGAGACACAGCACAACTAATCATCCAAATATTTAGCATACTTGGATCAAACAACAGCTATCTATACATTATTAAACCTTTGTGACACGTTACTGAATTAGAAACAGAACTATCCGTTTGCATGGTTTTATTTCTACTATGTATAAACATATTTAGTCACTCTTTTATGAGTGAATAACAGTCCAGAAGGTACAGTATTTTGAAATCACTGTTTACATTCATACATGCATCATTTCCTCTCATTTGTACATATAATACATTTTATATATCTTATATATAGCTGTTTGGGATTTTCTAGGATACAGTGCAGATGAGAACAACCTTCACAATTGAAGTTAGATAGACAGAGAGACAGCACTCAGACACAGAATATGAGGTTTGAACCATTGAAATGAACCAACTGTAATGCATATTCAAAGATTTGAACCTCTATGTTCATGTAATTTTTATTAATATATAGCATGATACTTAATTGTCATTATACCATCAGTAACATTACAGACATTACATTATCTTCCTGATGGAAGCCTACATGAGGTTTAGGGCTCATGAAATACTGACGTCTTTCTTGCACTCACTCATAAGTGAAGTGCTAATGTTCATCAGACATCTCAGTAGACTTTCGTGGAAGGGCCCTTGTGTGGTGGATAATGATGGGAACAATTAGCATGTAATCACATCTAAACATGACAGACTGCCTCTTGCATGATTGTCCACTGTCCTTGTATTTTGCACAGACAAGGGGGTGTTTAGAATGCTAACCTTAAGGAGAATACAAGACAGGCATTTTATTCTCATTGCAACTATGAAACCACACTATACCACAGAAATAATGCAGAACACCAGGAAAGACCTTCAGGGTTCATACTAGAATGATGATGTAACATGTTGTGTAAGTATCTGTGCATAGGCTTGTCTCAATGTTATATCACATTAACATTTAGAAATACAGCACGAATATGAATCCACAGCCTTGACTGTGCAAGGCAACCATTGAACATATGATGGTTTGAGACCAAATTTTTTACATGGATGATTTCAGTTAGGTGTGCACAATATACCATGCAAACTCATTTGTTCAGTTTCCCTAAGACACAGCTGAATGACACAGCCATGTCTTCTTCTTCTTTTTTTTTAACATCTCCTCATCTGAAGACATGCAGTGTCCCACAAAAATGTCAACAAAATAAATAATCATAATTTATTAAATAAATAGAAAATGCTATGCTTAGAAATTCGATTCGAGGCCAGTGCATCAAATGTAAAATAAAGCATCTGGTATTATATATTGATATATGGCATTGAATTTTCTTTTTTTAAACAAATCATGCAGATATATGTCATTGTCTCTATGCCACAGTTTGCCAGTTGTGTATGGGAGTGGATCTCTGAGAGTGCAGAGCAGTATTGTTACAGTCTTCCAACAAGTTAACCTTGTTCTCCATTTTCAGCTTTGACATCGGACGAATATTTGGGTTAGCACTTCTGCTGCACATTGGGCCGATAAATGCTGAGGATGCAGTAATCCAGAGTCATCATTAGCTCTTAATGTGTGTCTGTTTTATACTACAACATTATTAGTGGTCTTTTTCTTACGGCAGCTCATAGCATATTCTCCACGACTGGTGCCATTTTCCTCTTTTTTAAGAGGTTTCCTGCAAAAGAAACAAGGTGTTGATTCAGTTTATTTCTTGAGCTACATATCTATGGCGCAAGCATGCACGCACACACACACACACACACACACACACACACACACACATGCACACGCACACAAAGGATGGAAATAATTTGTTGCACAGAGCCAGGCTGTTACAAAAATTTTATTCCAGCACAGAAACAAAATGATCAATCTTATAGTCCTCCTACGGTCTCTCTAGCTCTCTAACATGAACAAGGAACGTAGTTTGCTACGCCCACATGATGCTGGATGTCTCTTGGTCTACGTAAGACAGTATTACTCAACATGGACTATTCATCCATCCCTTCGTCTCCTTCGTCTTTCATTACCTCAGTGGTTATTATATTTCTCCACTGCACTATGCCTTATATGCCACATCAGCCAGTAGTATTTTTTGGATTATGTAACACAAAACTGAGCCGAATACAGTTAGTGCAGACATTGTTTCTCATACAGTTTGTCCTACTGGTGCTAAGATCCCTAAATCTATATAAGAACATCCAGGTTCAACCGAGAAACTAGTTCATTAATTATTTTGTACAAACCTTTCACAAAAGATTAATGTTTTTATTGATTGTGCTGAATCAAAAAAAAGTAGTATGGAATGTTGAACTGAGTGTTTAACTGTATTTATACCGCAGTCTATTGTACGTTTGGGTGTCCCATGGTCCTTGGAACACCCCGGCTCCTCAATAATAGATGCCATGAGTTGACAGACACCATGTGGTGACATAACACTTCATAGAATTTATAAATATTTCATTCCAAAGCTGTTCAAGTGCAGTTCACATCCCTGTTTGAAGTTTTGAGGAGAACTCTGATGCCAGTACAAGTGCTGTACTGTTTACAACACACTGGAACGGGATTAACTAGGTGGGTGGATGATTCTGCTAAATGTTAAATAGCAGTTGTTTTACAGTGGCCTCCTTATACATATACAAATATGTGTCTGGGCCTGACTCTAATGTCAGTCTTTGTTTTTAATAATTAAGCTCTGAGCTTGTTTATTACTAGTTACCTACTTGTTACACATGTTCATGTTCATGATGACTTGTATATGTGAATTTGATAGCAGCTGGACCCTTTATTCATGAAATACTGATTCAGCCTTTCCAGGATTTATTTCATGGTGATGTGAAGAGAATGGAATCATCAGTAATGGATGATTGGCCCAAGAACCGTACATGGTTTGCAGTCTGAATCAGCAGAAATTTCTAAAGCAGGGTTTCTTCTGACAGAAGCACTTGAGAGGATTGGCCCTTGGCCAGGTCAGATTTAATGGGGAGAACCAATGGCTTTAGAGACTATAAGACTTTCTCCTATATGCCACTGAGTCAGAAAGACTTCCATCTTTCTAGTTTTCCCTTTTTTAATGCCCTATTTCTCTTCTATTCAGATCTCCATCACTATGGCCTTCCTTACTCCCCCTGAGAATAATGTTCTGAAATTATCTGGAAACCTACAGTCATGTGATAAAAATAGTACACCCCATGGACATTTTGACATATTTGGACAAGCAAACATTTGATTATATATTAAAATTCACAATTTAAATGAAAAAAAAAGACCAGTCACATGGAAAAAAGTAAGTACACTGCTACATTTATCACACCTTCAAATCCATAAAACTAGAATTAGGTGCTCAAGATTGGGTGCCAGTGATTATAACCTGCCTTATTTAACACTCTCATATCTAGTGTCTGGTGTTCCCTTTGTTGAGGTGTGTGGTGTCTTCATGCCAAGATCTAAAGAGTTCTATAAGCCATTCAGGAAAAATGTTGTGGATGCCTATGAGTCTGGAAGGAATTTAAAAAGATTATTTGAAATCCATAATACCACTGTAATGGAAATCATCTACAAATGACACAGATTTCAAACGACAATTTCAGATTTCCAAATTGTCCAGGACTGGCCGTCTCATCTCAGCAATTTCAATTCAAGAGCAGACTGTCTGATGCAAAAATAATCTCGAAGAACGCAAACAATTTATCACAGGATAAGTAAGTAAGTCTAGCAACTGTTGGTGTTAAAGTGCATGCTTCTACAATCAAATTCCAGCAAGCCTGGTGGACAATTATGCAAAAGGCCTAAAATAATTATTTCTCCTAAAATGGGCAATAATAGCTTCTGAGGCCAAGGGTGTACTTACTTTTTTCCAAAGATGAATATCAAATCTATTGATATTTCTGTTGAATAAATGACTGAAAAAAAACTAAATTTTCCTTGTGGTTTTGTTCAAGTATATCAACTTTATTAATAGGCACTATTTCAAATATGATCAAATGTGTGTTTGTTCAAATATATCAAAAAAGCAAACAATTTCCATGGGGTGTACTTATTTTTTCAAATGACTGTATTCCAGTTTTTTAAGTATTCTTGCACTTAAGTGTTCTTGTCTGTACCATCTTGTGTTTTGTTTGTAGTATCAAACCTATCAGAAATATGTGACTATATTGTAATAAAAAAGATACAGTACATCACCAAAGCACAGACTTGCAATCACTCTCTCATTTAAGTTCACGCTGCACTTTCTATCCCATTTTGACCTTTATTCTGTGGATCTAATGAAATGGCTGGCTTTCCTACCCTGTTCCTGTCATATACTTTACCTTACCCTGTTACCAGATTGGATGTGAAGTGTTTTCTGTTATTGGAAATGGGATTGCTGTCAGATCAGACTGAGACCAGTGCCATCAGCTCTCTGCAGCTTATTTATTTTTCAACCCAATAGAGAGGAGAAGGCAAACAGTCTTAAAATTGTGAAATGACCTTCACCTGAACCGAGAAACCAGAGTTAAGGACAGAATTCCAGCTTTTCTAAGTATTCAGAGACTTATAGATACTGAGATTTTAGTTCAAGATTTTGTGATGAGGTGTTCTTATGCTCAGAATATTAAATAAAGACGACGTAAAAAGAGTATACAGCTCATACATGTGATTACACAGATCATATAGTTGTCTACCCTCCATCCAGTTGGGTAGCAGCTCAAACAAAGAATTAGTCATTTAAACAGCCCAGTTTAGCTTTATATATGGCCACCTTTGATTTCAACCATCACATACTGTAGCTTTCTTTCTCTGATATACTGGTACATGCATTCTACATTCCAAAATAAGATTTTAAATATGTAGACTTAAGTTTACTTTAACAAAATACCATAATTTCACTTTACCATAAGTGAAATGTTCAGTGTAACACTAAATGTGCTACTGCTGCTACAGAATAATGCTACTAATGAGAGGAAGTTTCAATATGATAACATTTTCAAAGGTATAAATTCTCCTAATTGAGATAAATATAATTCTAGATTGTGTATACATATAGATATATAAGCTCTTACAGTATCATGTGCATATCTTACTTGCATTCACAGTCTATACCTACAATTTTAAAGGATTTATCAAAATAATTTTCCATGGCCTATCGCTAAACAATCCACATAGCTAATCAACCAGACACTATGTTAAGATACATTCTAGTCATGTTTCCATGTTTCAACTGGAACAAACATTGCCACTTTGAATAATGTATATGAATTAATACACCAGCTCATGTGATAAACAAAATGACAAAAATGAATCACAAAGTATTTTTATATTTGGTGCAGTTTACTATAGCATATTAGCTAACAGCTTTACAACAAACTCTTGGACCAGTATAACTTTACAGTGGTTTTTGGTATAGGCCAGGGTTTGGGAACATTTTCAGCTGGCAGAGCCATAAAAAAAGTTATGAGACAAAAATGTACATATTTTTGATGGTTTTATATGCTTATTTTTCTTATTTATTATCTTTTCTATTATTGCATAGTTATATATATATAAGTGATAATGTAATAAAGGCCATTTCACATTTTGCGTGTTCTTGACCTAACAGCCTGCACTTCACCTAATAGGCCTGTATGGGGCACTTGGACTTCATTTAACCAACTATGATAGTTTCTTCAAATGGTACATTAATACAAGATGCAGTAAATAAGTAAGAGTAAATTGAGCACTACTTACCATTAATGCGACTTCCACAAATGTAAATTTGTCTGTCCATTCGGACTGGAAAGAACAATACTTGTCTTTCTTTTTCTTTTTCTTTTAGCCATTTCGCTTGGCTATGTAGTTTTCAACCAATTTATAAATTACACTGGGAAATTACCACTCTGCTCCACATTCCACATTCCACATCACAATTGGTTGGTGTCTACATGAGAAACTGCCACTGATTATGAATTATGTCATATTTTAAAATATATAAAGTATTCGACACCCTAGCTTTTGTGATTCATAATTGCTTTTATTTATTTATTCCCATCATCAAGCCATTGACAATTACTGAAAGAGCCATAGGTTCCCGACCCCTGGTATAGACCAAGATTGCTTTAAGATTAAATGGGAAGCTTGGACTCCCTAAAAATTTAATTAAAATGCAGCACTGAAATTAAATGTAGAAATGTGTGCATGTTGTTCATCACTCATGGTGAAATTCATAACATCAAATATCTCACAGTAATATCATGCTGTTTGGTTAATTCATTCAGAAAAAAAATATCTTAATATTTATTGGACAGTGCGCCCTTTGCTTATCCTGTCCATATCCATATGATGATTGGGAGACCCCTAAAAGGGGCTATACCTTGTAACCAACTGCCAATCATGGAAACAGTAAAGAACATGAATGACATCTAAAATGTAAACATTATGGCACCAGTCAGTTTCAGAGTGCTTCATGCTGTAGTAGTCAGTCAGTTGAGTAGCCTAATCCAAAATAGTATTACACAACAATAACTTGTTATAATATTTGTAATAGGTAAATATTGTAGATAAATTGTAAATATGAAGGTATATTTGATTATTTGCGTTTGTTTCAAGTTTTTTTTGTTTGTTGTTGTTGTATATAGGTCTCGCTACCTACCTTCTTCAGTGAAATTTACCCAGTTACAAGTGGTAGACAATATTTTGGAAAATTCTTTTGATGCTCTTAAATATGAGGTGAAGCTGAGAATTAAACAGGAGGCCAGACAAACAGAAGAAACAGATCAAACACTCATACACACACACACACACACACACATTAGACTCTTGTTTTCCCCGTGGATTTCGATTCAAAGATAATAGAATCTAATTCACAAATGTTCAACACAATGGATCATGCAACTGACATATTCACTGGTAGGATTTTGGGTTTTCTGCTCCTTGAATATGGCAAACAACACTGAAGTTGTATTCACAGAGTGAGTTAATCCGATCAGCCTCTCCTGCGTGCATTATCAGCTCAGGGCTCAGTGTGCAAGGCCAAGGACAGACGTGCATGCACATAGCACAAAAAGGAAGCCAACGGTTTCTTTTCAGGCAAAAATGTAAGCAAATAGTTATCCTTAATATGTTACACTACATACTTAAGTTGCAATTTTAAGGTGTGAAATGGTTCGGGTTTTAGAACTGTACTAGAATCAACCAATTAATTAAACCAATTAATTTAACAATCCCTACATGCCACACAAAGTGTGATTCAGATAATTGATTCATTACAAGGAACTGAACTTGGGGATCGCTAGTTTAAAGCCTGATGGTGGATGCCACAGCCACAAGCCAAGGGAGCAAAATTGGCCATGCTCACTGAGTGGAAGGGATTGCATAGTCTCTCTGCTCTGTCAATCGAGCAACACTCTCCAATCACTAGCATCTGTGAGTTCATGTTTTTGGAAGAAACCAGAGAGTGCTTTCCTCAGAGTGTTTCACTGCCTTCTGATGCAGTATGAACAGCTGTTGTGGTTGGCTAGCTTCACATGTCTGGTAGTATTGTTGTGTGATAGGGGAGAGCTGGCTGGTAGGTAGGAATTGGCAGGTGACCAAATTATGGAGAAAAATGTGAGGGGGGGATAAAGGAATTATTTAAAAGAATGATTTGCTCAGTTGGATTTATTTTTTTTTGGCACAATACCAGTCCCATCTTTTGGACATTAACAACATGCATTTGCAAAAAAGTGTACCTCACTGCAACAAGAAAATAGTAATAATAATAAAAATCATAAATTCATAAATGATTATTTGAATTCAGGATTACAGCAGCCATGTCTCTCGAATAGGAGTGCAGTGTTAAACTGAGGATGCCCCTGGCTACATAAGGCTGGAGAATTGCCATGATGAATTTCAAGGCCAGCCACACATTATTTCTGCTCCTTGCATTTGCCCCTGCCTTTCTCAGAACACAGGGAACCTGTCCTTGATGAGAAATGGCATGATAAAACCTTCAGTGTTTCACAACCCATGCTTATAATGTGAATTTTAGAGTTACCCATATTTATTTTTGTCACCAAGCCTTAATGCACTACATGTTTGATCTCTGTGCAAGTAGTAACAGATATCAGAACATAATTACATGAGAAGTGTTAAAACTATAGCATCTGTTCATTTGTCTGGTCATTCTATGTACAGTAATACCAGCGAAATGGTGAAATTATCATCTGCTAGAAAGCTGTCTCATTGAGATAATTGACTGGACAGCTATTAATGACCTAATGACCATTTCCTTAATTTAATACATCAAAGAACATCTAGTGTAGCAGGCATGAAGGCAGTGGAAGTTTTCTGTGTTGTTAACCACCAATATATTGGAATGTAGTGGTGAAAGCTCTTTATGGACTTAGCCTGTCTATCTGTCTGTCTGTTTGTCTTGTCTATCACTACTGTGGGTCAAGCCTTTTTTTGAGGTCATCACATTTTCTGGCAAATCACAGTAATATGAGAGAAACCTACAGAGTCGATTTTATCCAAAATCCACTGAAGTTAAGAAATGTATTACTAGCTAAAAGATGGGCTAAACAAGATAGCAAACTAGTTAACAGGACTGCCAAAGACAGATAGACAGTACGTTCTATTGCAGCTAAATCAACAGCACTATATAGAGTTGCAAAATAATCAACCATTAAAACTCATGGTTACTATCAAAATCTGAATGAATTTTTTAAAAAGGTGCTGATTCTGAGGCTGATATTCACTGGGTGGCAGTAGTACACTGAAATTTGAAATGGATGGAAGACCTTTGATGCATTTTAATTTGCCCTAATAAAAAAAACATTAATAACATATTTAATAAGAGTTTATTACCATGAATGATAGATGTGAAATATTTTCCCACACACAACTGTACTCAATGCACCTACACATACATTTCATAAACACAACCAATGAGTGAAGTGAATACCGTTTAATGGCCTTGTAGCAGATGAGAAGAATTAAGATTAGAAAGAAAGCCGAAGTGCATCCAACTGTCACAACCACAATGAAGTCCATCCACCATGGCTTTAGCAGAGGAACTGGAGGCTCAGCCACTGTAAGCACAAAGAAGAGTAAGTCTCTATGAATGGCATAAGTGGATGATAAGAGCGAAATGCCATTCAGTTTGTCAGTCATTGTTACTAAGAATTTCAATGAAAATATGAAACTGCCTTCTCTGTGTGTGCATTCATTCTCTCACCCACACACAAGATCAGAAACATTTGCACACGCATTACTAAAACATGAATCAATTTTTCTGATTCCATTGGTTTGTTTCAGAGCAGTAAGTAATGGATCACTTAAATCCACACCCCACTGAAGAGCACAACATTGTACACAGCTAACATAAAATACAGTTTTACTGATGTTAATTTAGCAAGAAGAAATGGCAAATGCAAAAAAAGGGAAACAGGAAAATGAGTCAAAAATTGTAAACATCATAAAAAATGAGTAAAAAAAACCCCAAAACAAACAAAAAAAAACATTTAAATCTGAAACTGTATAGGTTAGGTGAACTTGTGCAATAGTAGCCTTAGTTTCTGGTTTGGGGCTGACAGGAGTAGAACCTGATGTAATCTTCTGCTGTTTTAACATGATGTGTGTTCTGAGATGCTTTTCAGCTCACTATGGTTGTAAAGAGTGGTTATTCCTGTCATCTTGAATAACCTCAAACAGTCTGACCATTCTCCTCTGACCACTCTCATCAAAATCTGTTTTGTGTGTAATCTCAGGAAAATAGGCTGTTTTTAAAATATAACCAGCATGTCTAGCATCAACATCCATGCCATGATTAAAGTCACTGAGATCACATTTTCCCAATTCTGATTTTGACATGAACATTAGCAGAAGCTTGTGACCTGTATATGCATGAGTTTATGCACTGTGTTGCTTCCACGTGAATGGCTGACTGGATAATATTACATAAATAAGAAGGTGTCATTTCTTCCCCCAACAGTTTTGTTCCCCATAGATTCTGAATACCCAAGTTAAAAAACCTACATGGATATTCATTTTAAAATGACTCTTGCTCTCTGTTTAAGTTTTTTTTTTTTTTTAATAGACTAAAATATTGGCTCAATTCATTTTCTCCCTATCTGAAATAAAGCACTAATAAAATTAACCCCTTGGAGTTTTAATCAGAGGCTCCTCCTGACTACAGTGGCTGGCAGAACAGCATGCACACATCTCACAAGCAGCACCAGGCATATGGGGAACTCCCTAAGGGTAACCAGGACATGATTATTCCTCTGTTTGTTCAATCAATGCACAAGAGTAGAATGATTTTTATTTCTTTCTACAATTGAAGCAATACTCTCCGAATCATGTTTTACCCCAGCTAGAGCTCTCAGTGGAGCAAACTCTATAAACACTTAAGCAAGGATCTTTATTAGTTTCATGTCATATGATAAGGCATACAAACACTGAATTCAAACTGCATGCCCACACTATTCGCTTCCTGCAGTGCAGTGATGGCACCTGAAAATACAAAAAATATGTATTTGAACTTAATAGATTGCAGCAGGGTTGGCTTTGCATCCTTGCTGACTCCATTTATTGTCAAGATTTGTGGGGCAACCAGAGAATGCATACAAAGGCAGTTTTTGTAAAGAGTCCCTACCTGTGGGGATGAGTAGCCGAGGAGGGGGTGGAGGTGGAGGGGGTGGAGGTAGCGGTGGGTAATATCTGCAGTGGCACAGCGACTGGCAGTGTTCAACTCGTCTCTGAGAGCCAAGCTGTGAGCATGACCTCTGAAGCTCAGCCTAAGAGGCAGAGACAACAGAGAAGGAGATTGAGTAGGTGGCAGTAGGAGAAAATGGATAAGAGGAAGATGAAGAGAGATATATGCCTCCACAGACCATGAACGTACAGCATGATAAGTTGTGTGGGCGGGGAGGCAAGCAGAGTAGATCTACTATGATAGTGAAATTGCGTGCATGACTGTGACTACACAATGCCACAGTTGATAATATGTTGAAACACGAAAGGTGGGAGATGTGTAGAATGATGAATATAACCATTCATTTTAACACAATCACATTTGATTAGCTCCATGGAGTTGAAAGAAAAGTGAAAGTACTTTGCTAACAACTACAGTCAAACTCAACACAGCACACATTCAGCACTGTGAAATGCTTTCTAAAAGAACCTCCCACCCATAAAGTGGGCTTTTCTATGTTTTCAAGCTTGGTAGTGGGAGGCCTTTGGAATATGAGGAGAATACATTACACTTGACCCGTCATTAGCCTGCAGGTTCTCACTAGTATCTGTGTGGGAATCGGTGGGCACTTGTGGACTTTGGTACATGGTGTTTAAAAAAAAAAAAGTCTACTTATTTTCTGCCATATATGAACATGAACTATCCATCCATCCATTTCCTGTACCATTTATCCTACACAGGGTTGTAGGAGAGCCTGGATCCTATCCCAGGCAACTCGAACACAAGCTGGAGGGACACCCTGGACAGGGTGTCAACAAATCGCAGGGCACATTCACACACACCACAGACAATTTAGAGATGCCAATCAGTCTACAATGCACGTCTTTGCACTGGGGAGGAAACCAGAGTACCCAGAGGACACCCTTGGAAAATATGCAAGCTCCGCACACACAGGACAGGGGCAGGAATCGAATCCCCTAACACCGGAGGTGCAAGGCAAGCATGCTAACCTCTAAGCCATTGTGCCGCCCTAATGTAAACCAGACACTAGTAATAGATCCAGGAATCATTTTAAATATTTGAAATGCATATCTGAGAGAATACATAATTAATTTATGGAAAACCTTGAAATATCTTATGACGGGTATATCTGCAACTTTGCACATGTAAGGGCAGGCTTTTGCTTTACAGCTCCGTCTTGTAACTCCACTGCCATGAACAGTCTGAGGAAGTACCTGTTTGTAAAATGATCAGGTGGGTTAGGAATAGGGGAAACTTGAACCACTAGCAAAACATTCTAGTTTTGCAGAAATTACAGAAACCACATTACAACAATGAAGTTGACTCGGATAATTGCTTTAAGCTCTTTGCGGACCAGACGACGCACAAAACTCCATGTAATGGTCAAACATCAGCCCAGAAACCAACCTACCTGACATAAAAGAAGAAACGACGAGAAAAAGCAGTGGCCTAACAGAAATGGCCGAAGCCTTGATCTGAAAGGGGTTCTGTCTCGACTATGCATCCCTCCTTCGCTCGGCTGGTAAACAGATCGGCGTGTGAGCAGGCGGAGGGCGCATAGAACTGGACTGATGGCGATGCGCCTGGTGGAGTAACGTTACAGGAACCAGAGGACACCTGAGCACTTCATGCCAAGGACATCCACACGAATGAAGGATTCGAGATATGCATATTACTTTTTTTTTTTTAAATTATGATGATTATTATTATTATTATTTACAATTTCGTAATATCTTCCTTAGAAACTTTCCCGAGTTGAACGTCAATCATCGTATCCATGCAAGTCGCAGGTTCATCTCCGCTTCATGTGCGTCTGCTTCCTGATCGAAGCGTGTGTCGCTCCACAGCATCTTGCCGATTTCTTTCTTGCTTGTGTAGTGTGAGTAAATGTGCATGAGGCAGTCGAGTCGAGTGGTCAGATGCACTAGGTGGATGTATTCCCCTCAGCGTAATCCGCACGAGCTACGCATTGGTCTTTTCTGAATCACGTTTCATGTCCCAAATCCTGAAAAAGGCCATGCTGGGTTAAGTGCCCTGATGTCAGACGAAAACAAGTTGGAAATCAAGGAGATCCTCGCGTAAAGTTCATGAGGTGCGGCTCGTGCGCACGAGAGCCTGTTTGATCGTGCGCGCGTGCACACGTCCGTCCGCCCGCCTGCACGCACGCACTAACACACTTGCTAGATGATCTGTGCTGATGATCTGTGCTGATGGAAAGGAAGTCCAAGAAAGATGTGGTTGCGAAAACAACGGTTCAGTAAACCAGGCAAAGAAAGCAACGAGGCAAAATACTTTTCAATTGTATCGGAATACTAAGTCTTATTCTACAAGATTTTTCGATTCTACCACAGGTCTAATTACCATGACTTACTAGAACTAGACAGTGTAATGACCTAAACGCTAAAAGATAAGAATATCCATTGAGAAGATACATAAATTTTCTGTACCTACACAGGGTCATGGGAAGACTATCCCATATGACTTGGAGCTCAAGGCAGGGGACACCCTGGACGGGGTGCCAAACCATCACAAGGCACAATCACACACACACACTAGACAATTTAATGATGCAAATCAGCCTACAACACATGTCTTTGGACTGGGGAAGGAAACTGGAGTGCCTGGAGGAAACCACCAAAGTGCAGGGAGAACATGCGAACTCTGTACACAGGAAGAGGCGGGAATTGAACCCCCAACCCTGGAGGTGCGAGGCAACGGGGCGCCCAGGGGGCCTCAACAATTTGGTGTGAAAAATAAATTCTCACCCTCAGACAACCACACACACACACACACACACACAAACACAATCAATTCCTAATGTAATGTAATGTAAAGATTTAAGATGTAATCCATCCATCCATGCTTGGTCAGAATGAAAACCTGCACCCACATCGGCCCTTTCTGGGTAAGGTTGGACACCCCTGCATATTCTGGGCATATCTACATATTCTGATAATTCCAGAGATCCACCATGGTGTTTGCTTCTTCATCTAAAACTCATGTAAACTCATGGCGGAAGAAAGATTTTTAAGTCAGAAAACTTTGTAATAGTTTTGCCCAATTTTCACATCAATAAAACATCTAGAGAGGTCTTTAACATCTCCAGAGGTCTTTAAACAAGACAAAAATCAAAGGATGTGGACCACCAGGATACAACCGATCAAAGAGGGATCTCTGCTTTCCAGCCTTCCTTTTGTATCAATTCAGAAAGGTCCCGTTAACACTAATTTTCAGGTGTGCTACTCATGGTTTGTTTTTTTGGGGGTTTTTTTTGGGGAGAAGAGCAAACAGCTACTCATGGTTTTTTTTTTGGAGCCGTTTCTTGAGGAGCCATGGGGCGCTTTGTTTGGATTTATGGGTTTTTCAAATACTCACTAGTTGTGTGTGCTTTTGGAAGATCACCAAACTCTGTTGGACTCCAGCCCTTAAAGATTAAATCTAAGTACACCCTACATCAGGGTTGTCAAATCTTATCCACAAAGGGCCGGTGTGGGTGCAGATTTTCATTCCAATCAAGCAGAAGCCACACCTCATTGCACCTGTTAATCATTTGAGCTCAGCTTTCAGTAGACTCTGGTCTGGCTTCTGCTTGGTCAGAATGAAAACCTGCACCCACATCGGCCCTTTCTGGGTAAGGTTGGACACCTCTGCCCTACATATTCTGATAATTCCAGAGATCCACCATGGTGTTTGCTTCTTCATCTCAACTTATTTAGTGTAGAGATTTTAGGGACAACTGACTAACACTGACAGTAAACCCTTAGGCCTGCATTCTAAACAGGAGATACAGTACCATGAACTGTGAAATGGATCGAGAGCCGATTGAACAAGTGACAAGCCTTGAGTCATTAACGCAGGCTCCTAACACATATGTCCAACTAATGTCAGAGAACCAGGTTCATGTTCAGTATATTAAAAATCACCAGTCAGTTTCTGCCATGTTTCACAGTATCAGCAAGAGCATATGGAAATAAATATAATAAATTCATTATTCCCTTTCTAATACACTCTATCTCTTAAGCCCATTATAATTTTCACATATACACACACACACAGACATATAATTCAAAATTCATTTATATTTTCAAATGTATACTTTTGTATTCTTTGCCTTCAGTCCATTATCACCCTTCTGATGCTTGTGGATAATGCTAATGGGGAGTGACATGCTATCTGACTGGTTGCAAGCTGTTACTGAGTATTAATGGAGGTGTTTTGCTGCCTGTGGTCAGATATGAGAACTGCTAATGCATGTTATGCATTCTTTTATCTTTTATCAGTAAACCAACATCTAGTTTGAGCAGTTATAATGAGCTGTATTAAAGATCAGACTGTTTTTTTTTTATACTTCATTGACCGTAATAAGGAGAACCCTACCTGTATTCTGTTGTAGAGATTTATTCTATTGAAAATATTTTATCTTCCAGACATCCCAGACATTTTTTTAAGCAAATCTATTTTATTTTACATTTGCAGCTAATCAAATAACAGGACATATATAACTGAAATATTTGTCTTTTGCCTCATTTTTGAATCTTTATATATAAATCCACATATGCCACATGAATAATAGTTACTTCCAGAATGCCAAAATGTCATTGACTGCCCTTTAAAAAGATTTTAAGGGCAAAGCTAATGAGGAAATCTTTTGCACAAATCTTGTCTAGGTTGTTTTGTTTAGCAGTTCAGTCTGTTCAGTATACTAAGCTTCACTGCCATTTCCCATGTGTGGATTCAACAGAACTGCCACATACATTATTAGAACCATTATAAAAATAAAAAAGAAGGAGAAGCTGTGCTTCAGCTCACATCATAAGGCTGCAAGGCATATTTATATTCCATAACCCGCTTGCGTGTTTAGAGACATGCTGGCTTCTGTTCAGTACAGGGGGTTCCAGCTGCTCCACACCATATGTCATTCTCCACTCTTCCCCTTCACCTTCTAGACAGACAGATCAGACACATCTAAAAGTGAAATGAAAACATAAAACTAAGCATTATTACAATCATATGTATTACATTGGACAAATATTAATGGTTTATTTCATCCCATTCACTTTCATTGAAAATAAGAGAAAGTATTGGTTTGGGTTTAAGTGAACAGTCACATTTACAGTACTTTGTGGAGAGGAAAAACATACTCATCATAAAACAACACAAAATGTCCACTTTTTATAAATTACTATACCATCTTAATTGGTTTTGATCTGAGGTTAGCTTTTAATCACATGTATATCACTTACAAGATTCTAAGCCTTTGAAACTTGCAGTAGCTATTGTATTAAACGCCTTTATTTTTATGGGAAAATGAAACTATGGCATTTTTCATTAACCTGTAAACTTGTTGAGTTTAATACAAATAATCTCATAGTGCTCACTCTCTTGTAATGGGACAGATTTAACCTAAATTTAGTGGCATGCAGAAATGTTCACTGCAGAAAGTCAGCTCCAGGGTACAAGTGGCTTTAAAAGCCGGTGTTTAAAATGTGCAAGGAGAATAACAGAGCTGCAAGGCCTTTATGTTATTAGTGATAAAGAGAGAGGTAGACCTGACATTTAGAACTCTGAGCCTTGCATCAGCCTAATCTTATTTCGCCCCAGAGGATGGACCCAATAAAAGCACTGCTTAGCAATGCAGAGGCCTGCCAGGTAGCATGTGTAACTGAAGGTCTCCGAAAATACTATTAGTGTTGGTGGAGATATGTGTCAGCCTTCCCACTCTCATGCAAGCACTCACATCAGGCAAAGATAGAGACCTATTCTTTGTCAGTGAAAGAAAAACAAATAATATATGTATATATAATAGTATACTTTTTACTAGTGCGCTATATTTTTATCCAAGGTCAAGAAAAAAAAATGCTTTGTGATAACCCTTTATTATTTGAGATAACTTTTTAGGAAGAATGTGACTGTGTTGTTCTGAAATGCATAAACCATATGGAATACAATTACACACACACGGTTTATGTTTTGGTTCTGAATTATTGATGGGCGTATTATTTTTGCCACAGCAATGCTGTCCTCTAGTTGTAGACATTGGTAATACGGTTCTTTTCGAATGCATACCCACAACGGCCTATTAGAATTTAGTTGTGTTTCGAAGAAACCTGTTCCATCAGCCTATTACTGATGTACTACCTAATTGCAGATGCTGACAAAGCACCTTGAGACAAATTGCTACAGCTTTAAGATACAGAATAAAGATATCTAGAATAATTTTGGCAGTAGATGAAAATAGCCATGCCGACATGTTGATGAGCTGACATAAAAATATTAGTGATGATTCAACACATTCAAACGCAGCTTCTTTGAATATCTACAGAGGTACTCCCCTTGAACTTTTCCTGGAATTGAAATTAACTTAGTATTTTTATCCATCCATCTTCTACCAATTACTCCTTTTCAGGAGTCTCTATAACTATCCCAGGAAGCATCTGGCACAATGCGGGGTACACCCTGGACAGGGTGCCAATCCATCGCAGGGCACAATCACATACACACTGACACACCCATTCATACACTACGGACACTTTAGACATGCCAATCAGTCATGCATGTCTTTGGACTGGGGGAGGAAACCGGAGTACCGGGAGGAAACCCCCTCAGCATGGGGAGACTGCAAACTCCGCAGTCCCCGAAAACCCCGGACCCTGGAGGGGTGAGGCAAACGTGCTAACCACTAAGCCACCATGCCACTTAGTATTTTTTTATCATTTTGTTAAACAATCTAAAAACTTTTTATTGTGAAAATTTAAGGGGGGGGGGCTGCATCAGCCCCCCCCCCTTCGGTCACTGCTTGGTATAACTACTTTTGGCTGCAATTACAACTCCAAGTCTGGGATATTTTACTTGATCTTGAAATTTTTGCCTATTCAAAAATTGTTGAGTTTCTGACAAACATAGTGCTTTTTGACAAGGCCAAAATGTTTTTTTTCTTTCATGTATGCTGACTCCCCAAACTTGAATTTGTCAAACATGAACTTTCTTATGGATTTTATTTCCCCCTGTAATGGCTTAATTCTTGCTACTGTTCTATAAAGCCAAATTTTGTGGAATGCTTGGGCTATGGTTGTAGACATTGCTTGATGAATTGAATTGTTGTTATAGAGATATATTAGTCTATAAATACATCTTTGTACCTGTGTGCCAATGTCTAGCTTGAGAAAATAAATAAATAAATAAATAAATAAATAAATAAATAAATAAACATATAAACAAATAAACAAATAAATAAATAAAGCATTTAAACATTACATATAGCATATTTTAATTGAATTGAAAATGTAAAAAAAAAAAAATTAAATTTGACACTTTTCCACCATGACTTTTAATTTAAAGATAAAACAATCATCTGTCTTATAGACCAACCATCCATCTTCCTCAGGCTACCAAAATAACCATGGGTGTAATAGCCCATCTTCCCATCTTACTTTCTCCTTTCATCTCTTTTCTTTGTCACTTCAAAAGAGCAGGAATGAACCATACAGCCTTGAAAAGAGTGTGCTATTGTTTAATTGGCCTTTTGAGATTGGTGAGAACAAAAAGAGAAAATGGCAATGCAGTCTTATGAAAGAGCTGTAGTGCAGCAGATGCCGATACGTGATTTAAAAAGTTGCCTTTGAATATGTCCTAATTATATCCATCAATAATTTGATGTTCTAGCCATAGAATGCTAGTAGTTTCTTATAAAATGCACTTTTGGGTGCAGAGAGTATAGCCTACACTCCCTTATACTCCATCATTCACTCCCTTAATATTTTGATCTTATCGTGTATGCATTAGAATGATCTGGAGTCATGTAGGCCTGTGTCCTTGTAAGCAGATTCTTATCTTACAGTCATGTAAACAGTAATAAAGCTTAAAAATGTGAGTGTTAACACAAACTATTAAGTTAAATCGGTTTTTTTTATTGGTAAGGTAGAATATGGTGGTATGGTAAGGTAGGGTAAGTTAAGGCATGTTACACACAGATTTAAAATAATAGGCTATGTATAAATATGCTAATTATGCATTATACAGTTTGTGATGCTTTGTGCTATACGGACCACCACGTGAAGTTAAAGTTTTGAGCCATGCTTTGAAGAGTGCTGTCCAGACAGCTGCTTCCTCACAGCACTAATAGGCCCCTGGAGAAGGAGGTGGATAGGTAGCCTTCTCTCTTTTCCCCCTCTGAATGTGGGACGGAGCTCAATTAGCATTTCACAAGTCCCTTTTTCCTCTTTTCTGCCGCGACCTTCCCCGCGGAGCCCGTGCTTCTTTTTTTTGCGCGCGGGGATTGTCCTGTTTGCGGCCCTCGGAGCCGTTGGCAGGGTGACAGTATTCGAGTGTGCAAACTTGCGCTATTGTCCGCGGGCCAGAAGGAGTCATGGAGACCCCGCTAATATGACACGGGAAAATGTTTGCTGATGGCAATTCTATGGGCTTTGTCTAACTCTTTCTCCTTCACGACGACTCGATTTAGGTCTCTAAATGTTTGCCTACAAATGTGGGGAGTGCTATCCAAGCTCCTCCGCCTTTGTCCGGCGAGGTTTGAATGAGTAATTCAGCTTTTGTGCGGCTCGATTGAGGGGGCAAACAGAAAGACAAGATTCTTGAGCGCTCAAGCCCCCTTTCCATGGTTATGCCCACCTTTTTTAGGGACCCCCCCCCCAAAAAAAAAAAAAAAAAACTGCTTCTGACATCACTCTTAGGTGGAGAGGAGAGAGTGTTAGATCGGAACAGTTAAAAGTGACCCCGAAATCCTAAAAAGCGCGCTTTGTGCTTTTGGCCTGAAGCATGCCAGCACGAGCACCAAACGTTTGATGGTTTTAAGCTACCCATAAGACGTTGCGCACCGGGCGCAACTTTTTTTTTTTTGAAAACACTTTACATATTGTGACTCGAAAGTATCCACCTAGAAAATAACAAAGAAATATCGCAACTATTAGTCGCTTGATCTCCGGGGATCACCATGGCAACAGTATGCTCGGGGAAAGAATTCGCTGGCGGGGAGCGCGCGAGCTCATTGGGGGGCATTGAAGGGGGATTGAGGTCGCTGATTGGCTCAAAGGAAGCACCATAACTACACGAAGTTTATATTCATTCAGCTTGTTCAAGTGGTTAAACTACTGCAGTGAGAGGGCAGCCAAGCTGGACAGCGTTTCTGCACAAAACAGTGAGTTCTGCTAGAGATAGTTCGAGATTTTTGATAAAGTTTATATCAGTAAGTTGACATCTTTAATAGCAAACATATGCCATGAGTACTGGGCGACGTTTGCTTAATTTTTTGATGATTTCCTAAGGGACCTATCATATGCTGTAATCTGAGCATCATCAGCCCCAAATTAAATTTACCTGGACCTTAATAGGTTCCACTCAGATCTGTTACTAATGTATTTATTTAGATTTTCTTTTCAGGAACCATTTATGTCTCACTTTCTTTGCGAAAGGGTTCCTCAAGACACTTAATGTGATGCAGCCCAAAGAACTCCTGAAACATGGTTCAGGAACGTTTTGTTTTTAGATGGAGCGAAATTCATTTGTGCCCCCCCCACCCCCCGATTTTTTTTCTTCATACAGAGTGACATTTGTGGACGCGGGATGGCTTAAAAGACAAGCGTTGGTTAAAAATGGCAAGCTCTGACAGCGAAGTGAAAACCTTACTTAACTTCGTGAATTTGGCTTCAAGCGACATCAAGGCGGCCCTGGACAAATCGGCCCCCTGTAGACGCTCCGTGGACCACAGGAAATACCTCCAGAAGCAGCTAAAGCGTTTCTCACAGAAGTGCCCGAGGACGCCTCGGTGCCACACACACAGAATCAGTGAGTCCAGTGCTGCTAAACTGAACGAGGACAAGCGTGTTATGTTTACGCACGAACGTGCTAAAAACGTGCTTTTGCACGAAACGCAAGCTACGCATACACGTGGAGAAGAGAACGTGGATGGAAATCCAAACAGTGAGAACCGGAGCGCGCCGGGACACATTCCCATGCGCAAACGTCAGCTTCCGGCTTCCTTCTGGGAAGAACCGCGCTCCTCTCACATCAGCTTTGAATATGCGTGGAAAAGCCACTCAGGCGGGACTGTAGGGTACGGACCTTCGGAGGCTGATGGAGAGAAAAGGACCACGATTGAAGATGAACTGAAAGCAAACTCGTGGCTGCGCGTTCGACGGGGATCTTCGGACCTGGAGCCTCTCAGGGTGGATCTGACTTCTACCAACGTGGCCGTGTGCGCGTGCTGTCCGCTTCAGTGCCACGGACACCGACTCTTCCACAGCCACCTTACAACGCCTCATAGTGCATTTACCGGACCGGGGCTCAGGGCTAAAACACCCGCGACTGAACTGGACATGCAAAAAATCAAAGATGGACTGAAATACAGTTCAACGCACGTCGTGGTCAAGCCAATTCCAACAAAACCGGTTTCTTCCTCCATTTTCAGCGTGTTCGGTTTTATTTAGGGGTCTGCGGATATGCCTCGACGTTGCTATCATTAGTACAAATGACAGAGACTACGACCTGTAAATACTTGGTCATTCATAGAGTTACGTTTGTATTCATTGTCTTGATATGTAAATATTGACGGCAGTCAGAAACCTTTAGGCCTGCCAATGTCTCAATGAAGCACTTAAAGGGCTAATAAACATGTAGCATGCTCAGAAAAAAAGCTATAATCTCATGTTATTGCCTACTGAGGCTGGGTTTAGTCTAGTGTTTACCAAGACTACTCTAGAAACGTTAATTAACACTTAATAGGCTATTAACCTCTTGGAATAGTAAGTTGGAATATTATACTAGGGTTAAAGTATATATCATTATGGATTGCTAATGTTGAGTCTTCTTTACAGGGAATGGGACATTTCATAACAAAGGATAATTCTTTACAGAGTTTGGATAAAATTGGATAATACACGTAAACACTCATTATGATTAGAATGTGCTACCAGCTACCTCAAATATTACAGAGTCAACAAATCAACTAAAAAATATAACTTTAATACCAATATGCATTCTTTTTCACAGTCCATGGTTTGGCTGTTTGGCTTCATGTATGTCCTTTTCACACATGTTATATTATATTCACCTTATGTCTGTCAATGCATAAATCCAGATATCCTCGATACACTAAAACCCATCTAAAAAAATACATCAAGTGAGCTGAACAAGGATATTCACATTAAAATTTCAGTGCAAACAGGTTTCTTCATGTTTCGCCTGAATAATCGATGCACTTCACTAAGAATGCACATTTTGACTTGATGTGGGGCTTATGATATGGTACAGACTACCAACCCAAAAACACACACATCACAAAAATGTTCTCATTTTTCAGTGAGGAGACTTTACATTATACGTAAATGTTGTGTTCATTCACAACAAATGTGAAGCTTGTTCAGTCTCTGTGTTCCAGTGTAATAGTTACAATTACCAGTATGTAGATAATCATCATTTTGACTATGTTGTGGATAATGGTTAATTGTAATTGTATACCTATTATAAGTATTCATCATAAATTTGAAGTACCTCAAATGTGATCTCTCATCTCTTCTTATAAATAGATAAAACTGTGTGCACAACCACAAAAAGCACAACTGACACAAACTGTCCAAACAAAGTTAGAATAGAAATTTCAAATAACTTGTAATTTATGTGTGAGTTGATGTGAGCTTTAGGACTGCATATTCTGTAGTGTTGTTCTGTGAACAGCAAAGATAGTGGAACAGTCTGGCTGGTATTGGAAGAGTATTTAGAGATGTCAGTCTGTGGGCACCAACTTGTTCTCGAACCTTCAGCCTGCACAGATGCATCAGTGGACGAGGTGATGCTGTGAAGAAGTTTTACACAGGTCAAAGCATAATAAAGCATGTAATGCAGTGGTATAATATGCATTCCACTGCAGTCTATTCGTGCCAAGGCATGTCCTTGTAATTGATTATTATATATATATATATATATTAAACTATGTAAAAAAATAATAATCAGAAACCTCTACTTACATGCTTTTTCCTTAATGCCAGCCCATTCTTTATTGCTTTTGAATAGTTCAATGACTTTGCAACACAGTTGGACATTTCCAACATAATCCAGTAGCAAGGTGATCAGAGGTGCGGCCAAATGACTCACAGAGGAAATCCACTCACAAAACTGGAGATGGAGATTGGGCATAGATAAGTATTTAGAGCTGTATCAGAAGCATGAGATATGTAAATTGTAATTTTCAAATAGACATGCTTGCTTCATTTAAAATCACAGGTTTACATGGACATTAACTTGCTTTTGAAGCATACTTTCCTCTGTTCATTTCAGTAATATAAAAATGTTCCTTTGGAAATATAAAAGTAATATAATATTAAGAATACTTCCTAAGAAAGCTAAGGCATCTGCGAAGGTAAGATATAATGTTTTCAACAAAATTAAAGCTTGGTTTATTGGGTGCTAACCTTCTTTTCAATGAATGTACTCATGGAATTAATCAATCCATGGTAAAATATTCCATATAAAATATAAATTAAACATCTGATACAAAACATTTTTTTAAAAAGATTTTAATTAATTCCGTAGAAAATTTAAGGAAACATTTTAAATGGAACAGTTTCCTTGAAAAATGAAAGTATGAAGAATTGTTTGCAACTTGTCTAATCGACATCTAATAAATGATCAGGAATAATACACTTCCTGTTCAAGTTGAACTGCCTCCTTTGTAGCTGAATTATGAATCTAGGGGAAATAATAAAAGTATATATAGCTATATTATAGAATCAAAAATAATAACTTTGAAGGCTAAGTGACAGTTTTTGTACCTGTAGATTTCTGGTTGTTGATTCAGTACAGATTGTTTGTGATGGAAATGCATTTCCTGTCACTGAGTGAGTCGTCTGGTCTGTGTCCTCCATTCTGCTTTGGCTAGCAAGTTGCCTGCTGACTGTATGGTCACACCTGAAACATTCCTGTGCTTCACATCCATTGTCCAACAGATACTGTAAAATCCCCATGCTATGCGTATACAACAGCACTCCTGGAAAATCAGTGGGATGAGCTGGTACATGAGCATTAACATCTGCTCCATGTTCCACTAGTGTGGTTATAGTCCTAAAACAGCCCTGGCGTAGTGCGACTAGCAGTGGGCTGAGGGGGTCCAGGTTGGGGTTTGCACCAGCCTTGAGCAACAAGTCCACAACCCCTCCATTGCCAGCTGTGACAGCGCAGTACAGAGCTGTGCTGCGGTGGTCATGGAACATCGATGAGCGTTTATGGGATAGACTTGTGTTAACGTCACAGCCTGACTTGATCAAGAAGCTGACAACTTTTTCCTGGTTGAACTCAGCTGCCAGATGAAGGGGAGTGATGCCACTTTGTCGTATCTTTGCACGACTAGTCACAGGCAGCAGTAACGACACAATCCTAGGAAAATAAAACAAGAAAACAAAGTAATAGTTAGTTTGTACTATATCAATACTTATTTATCCTATGTGTTGATATATAGACCTTGGCTTGATTTTAAAGATAATTTTAACAATTTATACTCTGTAAACTTTATCACACTTGAGCTGAAGGGTCATTCTTGACAGCTGCAACCGAAGGCCAGTGTTTTGTTTGCATCACCTGTCAAGGCAGGCACTCTCGATATAATGCACTTTGTCACACCACCTGCTCTCCCACCCCACCCCCATCACCCAAATGTCTTGCTCCTCCTAAAAGGGGGCCATCACATACAGTCACTGTTGGGTTACATCATACTGTTGACATACACATGTCACTGACAATAGCTTCTACTACAGCTGTCTAGAAGCTGCTATTTTACAATCCATTGAATGGCACATTATTAGCAAACAACTTATGGATAATACAAAGATATCTGTATTTGGCAGATGATTGTGCTTACTCTTCATGGCCATGCTGGGCAGCAATGTGCAAAGGCAGAAGTCCAGTTTTGGAGCCTTTGTTGGCATCTGCATGGTGTCTGAGCAAAAAGTCCACTGTGTCTCTATGACCATGTTTACAGGCTTCACTCAGAGCCGTAGTCCCTTCACATGACTGTAGGTTCACACCAGCACCTTTGAAGATATAAAACAGCTGAGCTGTCATGGACTTTAATGTTCCAATCAACTTTATTTAGAAGAACACATGCTAAACAAGGTTAAAAACACACACACACACACACACACACACACACACACACACACACACACACACACACACACACACACACACACACACACTTTAGAATACAGGAAAATGGTTTTTGTACACCAAATGTAAATGACATGTCCACTTGGCTCTTTGAGTTATAATGATCTGCAATGTCAGTTCATGCTGCTATGACCCCTCTGTCTTTAGTTATCAAACTGAAACAGATATTACACCCATTATATTGTATTACATATCCTTACACTCAGCCAAAGAGTAGACAGGCAGGCCATGGCAATCAGAAAAACCTTAAAAAATCCTTCTTAAGTAGTGACTGCTCATATATGTATGTGACTAATAAAATATTATGCTTATAATATAGTGACTAACTGTGTAATATATATTATATACTTGTCCCACAAGTAATAAGGTAGTAGAAGACTTCAGAGGTAAGCAGAAAACTAGAACAGTGGTTTCACTTAAGGTCGGGCACTTTTTGGGGCACTCATTCATCGAATGGTACAAGTCCTCCACATGAAAGTAATCCATTTTGTAAAGACTGCTGTTTGTCTGAGAAATGTTGGCAATTTGCCACAATTTAACCTAATCTGAAATCTAAATAATTATTGAGTAATAAAATCAAACTATGTACTTCTTCTTATAATAATAATAATAATAATAATAATGGTTATTATTATTATTATTATTATTATTATCAATACAATATTTTATAATATAAAAAACATTGATTCAATAATATTTATAGGCCTTTTCCTGATATTCCATGTCTAATTGTTCTTGCAATTTACATAATTTACACACTTTTATCTAGATTACAAGATTTTATTTCTGATTAGATCCATAGCACGTACAAAATTGACAACAGTGTTCAAAAAGGGCTGCTTTCACCTTACATGTGATAATTGTGCAAACACTATTATGCAATGCAACTTACAATCCAAGTAGCCGAAGGTTAAAAGTCTTGCTCAAGGGCACAATAGTGTCTATCTGGCAAGTCTTTTGAGCAGAACTTAAGAACCTTAACTTCAGAGTTATAACCATCCACTACTAGTCACCTGATGTGAAATGTACTAATTAAATTAAATTAGGAACTCCTCAGTTAATCTGCTCTTGAAATGTCTATTTATGATTAACTGATGCATGTTGTATTTATAGAGAAGGCTAGGAATCTTGCAGTGCCATGTTCACCCACCTCAGCTAATTAAATATTGTAAATAAAAATTGCCAACTTGATGGCATATTACACCTACACTACAAAGTTACTGAAATATCACTTTGTCATCTCGGCCACTTGACCTCCTGTCAGCCTTCCAGTGATGATGAAATGGTATAGGTCCAGAGTTTATGCTGGCCTACCTTTACTAATGAGGTAGTTCACCATCTTTGTCTTGCCATGCCGAGCTGCCTCTATGATTGGAGTGATACCATAAGAGTTAGTGGCTTCAATGGCAGCTCCGGCCTGCAGGAGAGCCTCACAAAGCTGTGTGTTCCCCCGTCTCACTGCTTCATGGAGAGCTGTCCAGCCACGATGACAGCGCTGGTTTACTGAACCTCCAAATGCTAGGATCAGCCTCACAATGTCAATGCTCTCTTTTTCACAAGCTGAAGGTACAGACAGGAAACAATTTTTTTAATTGCTATGCTGTGGGAGACTTTACTGGCATGGTTTGGGTCCTCTTTCTACTTAGGTGTAAGGGTCCCTGCATATCAATAAACATATTCTTACTGATCAAACGTATCTCATGATAAAAACTTTCTACATGTACATTATTTAGGACACTCCCTTGGCCAGAGTGACTAACAGAAGTACTTTGTAGTCTCTATCAAAATCACAACCTTATGTAGTTTACTAGGTCAGGGGCTAAAAATACCATTAGACTAAATACACTGTACAGAATGAAAAGAAAACACAAGATGAGTGTTTATTTAAAGTTTCTATCCTGCTGGGATTGGTCTTTCCAGTGGGCTTTCTAAATGGTTTAATACGTATAAAATTTATGTAAATTATATACTATGCCCTTCCTATTAGTGATTTCCAACTGAAGCACCACCATCATCAAAACACCAACTGTTGAAATATCTTTTGGAAGACTGGTGACTAAAATACACTAAGACACTTTTCCTTCTCACCTATTTCCTCCTTCTCAACTTTCATTCAACAATGCTCACACATCAAGCGCGCACACATAAACGTGGTATATAAACACACAAAAACACAATATGTTGATACTATAAAACAGCCTGTACCTTTATAAAGTGGTGTCTCTTTCCTTTTGTTGCTGATATCTGGGTCTGCACCTGCCTCCAGAAGAAACTTTACACACTCCAGGTGCTTCCCATCAGTTGCAATTAGAAGAGCAGTCTGCTCCTGGAGAGTGCGCTTATCTACTGAAGTGGGTTTAACTGTGTTAATGTGCACACCACACACACACACACACACACACACACACACACACACACACACACACACAGATTTGTCAGACTGTGAGTGCTGTGTCATAGTACATAGTACTGTATCATCCTGGTATGCAATGCTATGCGACACCTATCACTAACCCTAACCTTAACCTCAGTAACCAAAACCTTTTGGCTTTTTAGGTTTATTTTATTTATTTATTTGTTTAAATGAAAGCTGCAGTTTTCCCCATGGGGACCAGTCAAATATCCCCACATGTTCTTATCAGTTTGTGGACATGCATAAAAACTTGACCCCCAACCTCCAGAACACTATTCTTAGCTTAAACTTATCTATTTTGTGTAGCAGATGATAAAGCCAAAGGCACAAGAGTCGTTCAACTTGCTGAGCGAGTTTATTTTTCCATGTAAAATTCATCAGAAACAATTACAGCAATAAACTCGGTTCCGCTGCAGTCTCAGTCTGCCTTTGCTTCCTTGAGCTTTTTCCCAGAGGCAAAGAAAGACAGACTTTTCAGAGATTTCTGTACATTCTTTAAAATTCTAAACATCCAACACACGGGTTTACCTTTAAGTAGAGCTTTTACACAGGCAGCCTGTCCATAATAAGCGGCTTCATGTAGGGCTGTCCAGTCTTCCACTGCATTATGGGTTTGGATGCATGATATTGATGTTGCTAGTTCAGTCACTGTCTGGACATCTCCTCTCCTAACTGCCAACATTATGGGCTCCCTGGAAAATTTATTTCATTTGACTTTCGATGACATAATTACACTACAAGTGCAAATTACACAGGAAATCAGCGTTGCTTACTGCATTAAAGTCTTACCAATGCTTTAAAAAATATCCTGAATTAAGAAATCTAACTGGGAGCCACTGGAATGATCAGAAGTAAATTGCTGTATTTGAACCCAACTGCCATCACACGAGTATATTGGAAATCGGATATTGCACGTTAGTTTTTTGTAAATAAGGCCAGTTGGATGAAATATCTGTATTAGACAATAACGAGTAACAAAGGACTCACTGTGATGGGGCTGCCGTGACGCCACAGGAGTCCTCGCACCGCGCTCCGCTGTCAAAACCTTGCTGGTGACTCTTCACTCCACTGGAACGGAACAACGAGAGATATTCTGCATAACTAAATCGCGTCATGATTAAAGCAAGCGTCAGGGACAGAGAGTGCGGGAGAGAAAGAAGAGACAGAGACGGAGAGAAAGAGAATGCTGGAGCTCAGCTGTTGCCTGAGGTAATTTTAGGCATTGACATGGGGGGTGGGGGCGGAGGGTGAGGGGGGAGGCCGCTGAGGTTTGCCATGTATGAGCAGCTCACACTATCAAAATGACATCATGAAGTGGGCGTGCTATGTACTTGTGTTTTGATTTTCCTGTTGTTCCCGGCGCAGGCTTACGGGTCGTGCGATCACCACGGTGCGAGTGATAAACCTTACAGGTTGTATTACACGATAAATCCCCAGCGTGTTCCTGCAACAGCTTGACTTCCATTACCTCTGCGGTGATTCAACAATGTAGTGAATGAATGACATTAATGGCACGCAACTTACACCCAGGCTTCCAACGAATTCACTACAATAGTCGAAAGTAAATATGGTCACCCAAAGCACTTATTATCCCAGTAAAGAAATTAAAATAAAAAGATCTGCATTAAGCCTACAATGCCTTTTCATTTCTTTATTATTATTATTATTATTATTATTATTATTATTATTATTATTATTATTATTATTATTATTATTATTATTATAGGATGGATGGATATTTTATACACAATAGACAATACTAAAGATAAAGCTTCCAATTAGAAACAAAAAGTTTTTCAGGTTTTTCAGACTGATGCCATTGGAGAACCCTTTTAAGTTGCACAAAGAACATTCTGCTCTCAAGTTCTTAAGAGAACCATCTACATTACATTACATTACATTTATTCACTTAGCAGACGCTTTTATCCAAAGCGACTTACAATTAAGCAATTTACTGGTGCTTTAAAGAACCCAGAAATGGTTCTTTGCAGCAGTGCCACAAGGAACCATGCTATCATAAGTTCTCTAAAAACCCTTAGTCAATGCTTTAAGGAACCAAAGTAAGGTTCTTAAGAGTGATGCCAGAAGAAACTTTTCCAGTCCCACTAAGAAGCTTATAAGGTTCACTTGAACCTGTTAAAGGATGATACCTTGAAAAACCAATACACTGGTCAGAAGAATCTATAATGAACCATAAAGAACTCCTATAATCTCCAAAGAACCATATACAGGTAGTTCTACTCAAGAACCCTATACAATGAAAAATAGTTCTCGAAAAGAAGAAGGTTCTTTGCAGAACCTAAGGTGCTGTACAGAACCATATTTTAAAGAATGAATGACAAGATTACATTTACACAACCAAAGGTGAAAAATTGTCTAGTTATGTTATCTTAAATGCAGCAGATTTGCTGTCAAAATGTTGATTTTTCCAAATTATTAATCAATTAGAAAAGCTTGTATTTTTGTTCATTGTTTCTATTATGACAAATAGTAACCTGGTTAAGATGAGTGAATTGCTCTTAGCACTAGCACAAAGCTACATATGCACAACAAACATGTTGTAGACACTTGATTACATTTGAAGAAAGTAGAAAATCTGTGTAATTGGGCATTTCCCCAGTCTATTCCTTTAAGCAAGTTGAATGGCCTTTTAGGAAGTAGGCCAGCAGGCTGTGATAGGACTGATAACAGAATGGTCTTCCCATAATTAGACTCCTGAAGATAGAACATAAATGTCAAGAGACAAAGTTCTGGCAATTTTCCATATACACTGTAGCTGGTGTGCATTCAGAAATGCTGCCTTAATGCATAATACAGTATATTTTTTGTGTGCAGTAAAAGTGATATAGCTGTGATATTGAGAGAGCTAGGATCCTTTTGCAGAATAAAAAGCTATATCATTCTAAAAACCTTACCATACCATTACTAGTATCTCCAAGTTGATCTGATGGGGAACAGGGCTATTTAGAAATGCCACACACCTTCTTACATACACTTTTAATGGCTGTTCGTGTAGATAAATGAATGCAACCACTAGTCTTGATCCGAAAATCCTGTAGGCTAATGCAACACTGTATTGTATTATCTCTCATAAATCATTTTTAGTATTTGTGGTTTGGTTTAGTCAATCACTTATTTTGCATTGCATGCATACAAGACAGTATGTAGTCGACACTTTACCTGATAAATATGAGAAATTATAACAAATCAATGCACACAGAATTGTGTGTGTTAAAGCATGAAACAAGTAGCAGCACTTATAGCACTTAAAGCCTGAAGCACAAAACTTTAGCATGAGAAAGATAACTTTTAGGAATCACTGTACTCACATTGGCTTCATCCAGTGCATCTGTCTGAGTCTGCATCTGAGAAACCAGTTTCACTCCCTATTTGAGCTAAAAGGCCAAGCTGCCCTGCCTGAGCTACAAATACCTTTTAAGGACATGCTCAATGTTGCTTAGGCTCATTTGCCTCTGCACTACCATCCATGCGCTTAACTGTGTAAAACTAAATAGAGAGGCAAAGCTAAACAATGTGGTTACTATTAGGTAAAGAGAAAAAGGCATGGCTCCTGGTGGGGCATTTGTTTGAGGAATCATGTGATCTATCAAGAATCAAGCTAAAACATTCCAGTAGTCAGATTATGTTGAGGTTATGTTGAACTACTCTTAAGCATGAATGAGTGTGAAAATATACTGACTTCCTATCCAGGTTGTATTCCATCCCCGCACCGAGTGTTCTTAAGGCTCTATGTAAAGCTGTTACTGAAGATGACTGAACGTACGTTAGTGCTACTGTTGTATTGAGAAGTGGTTAAGATGTTGAATCAGAAGATCAGAAGATCATGAGCCAACTGCTAGGCCCTTGAGCAAGGGCTTAACCCTCAACTGCTCACCTGTAGTAGAAGAAGAAGAAGAAGACTTTTTGTCACATATACATTACAGCACAGTGAAATCCTTTTCTTCGCACATCCAAGCTTGTTAAAAAGTTGGCCAGCCAAGATACAGCACCCCTGGAGCAGGCAGGGTTAAGGACCTTGCTCATGGTCCCAACAGTAGAAGCTTGGTCGTGCTGGGGCTTGAACTCCGCATTACTGATCAGTAACCCAGAGCCTTAACCATTGAGTATGCTCTTTTCTTCTTCCTTTTTAAAAAAAATTGATGAATGTATGAGTTGCTCTGGATAAGGGCGTCTGCCAAACGCCGTAAATGTGTGAGAATAGTCCACAATCCAAACAATATCCTGCCAGCCAGTGGTGGACCACTTGAGAGCATGAGATAAATGGTAGGTGAGTGACACATTACGAATAGTTGAACTACAGTAAGTAACAAACTGACTTACATGCTACATCTACTTGGGAAATAGATGAATGCATTTTGCATTTAAAAGTCACATTTTACAGACTTAAGTGTAGATGCCTGATGCAGGATTCCACTATAGAGAGAAGGCCCCCTGGGGCAGTTGCTGTGACAACAGGAAAAACGCTCCTCGTCTTTCCTACACCGCGGTCTCCTGGCAACAGAGCAACACAAGTTCAGACGGACACAGAACCCGGAAGGAACCGCTTTAAATTGAAATATTTGGAACTAGTCATTTTCCCCCCCGTTAAAAGCAGGCTAGTTATCTCACCCAAAATGGATACACGCTCTCTCCCTTTGCTGAATAAGAACGACCAGCGTTCTCACCTGAAATTGGAAAACAAGCAGAAGAATATTTTTGTAACGCAGTTAGAGGACCACGGGTATGATTTTATATGCATCAATTCTTTAAAGGTATTATGAATCAAAGGAAAGTACGGAATTGTTATTAAGTGATTTGTAACCACTGTGCTGCAGGAAATACGTGTAACAGCCTCAGGCATGCATGTAGCTCATTTGCATAATAGTTTCTTTCTTTCGCAGTCTTCCTCATAGCAGAGAAGAGGGAAAGAATGTCAAACACATCCCCGTCATAACAGAGGTATGCATGTTTACACCGATCCTTCAGTAAAGGGTGAACTCCAGTAATGCGGGCCATTTAAGCACTTAAGTTGTGTTTATGTCATAATGCAATACCACTGCTAATAATGATGTCACAGAACTAGGCAAACAAGAGGTGTCCAAGACCAGGGTGAGGTGAATGTCAGGTTTCTCCATATCCTTCATCTTAAACCTATACATCTGTGAACCATAAAGTGCTCCTAATAGTAATTGAATTGCAAATATGGTCCCAGATCTTCTTGACCTTTTACCAGTTTCTGCATGACAGTTAACAAAAACATTTGCAGCACTCTCATGATAGTTGATGTTGATAACATACTTCTACACACGCTAACCTTGCGTGCTAATGTGCAGTCATCTGACAGAATCCTGAAAACGGGTATCAACACTCTTCAAAGGACGCTTGTGCTGAAGACACAGGTGCAACTGGATAACGTAAATAGGCAGTTACTGCAGAAACGGCTCGAGTTCAAAGATCGCATGCAGGCTCTGGAACAGAGAAGGGCAGCACTTCTAGAAAAACAGGAAGAAGTAAGTTAGATTGAAGTAATGTACCAAGGAAATTCAGGCTTTTTCATACTTCGATGCACCTAATTGTTTGGTTAATCTGATCACATTTCTGATGTCACATGAGGTTAATGACCGCAAATCAGTCAGTTATATAGTACTTGAGTTTTTAAAATATCAGTAGTCAAACACATCTTAAAACCTACATCAGCGGAACCTTGGAAAGCAATAAATAGATCAGGAATTGTGTCTCTTTTACAGACGAAAGAGAGGGCAACGAAGTTTGAAAAGTTTGTGGAAGAAAATGAGGTAAAGCGACGTCGTGCTCTGAAGAAATACCAACTAGAGAAAAAAGAGAATGAACTGAGGGAGGAGGAGAAATCCAAACTATATGAAGAACTTGAGAAGCTTCAGCTCAGGTAAAGAATTTTTGAAAACACAGAAATCATCTCTGTTCACTATAAGTACATTTCTGTACTTATTTATACAACATATTATTAAATGTGTTTTTACTTTTTGTCCACAGGCATCAGCAACTAAAAGAACGAGTTGATAAATATAAGATCTATGAAGAGTACATGATGAAGATTCTAGATTTACTACCAGAGGGTAAAAAATAAATAAATAAATTTTTATATATATATATATATATATATATATATATATATATATATATATATATATATATATATATATATATATATATATATATTTTTTTTTTACATACAGTGCCTTGCGAAAGTATTCGGCCCCCTTGAACTTTTCAAACTTTTGCCACATTTCAGGCTTCAAACATAAAGATATAAAAAATTTATTTTTTGTGAAGAATCACCAACAAGTGGGACACAATTGTGAAGTGGAACAAAATCTATTGGATATTTTAAACTTTTTTAGCAAATAAAAAACTGAAAAGTGGGGCGTGCAAAATTATTCGGCCCCCTTTACTTTCAGTGCAGCAAACTCACTCCAGAAGTTCAGCGAGGATCTCTGAATGATCCAATGTCGTCCTAAATGACTGATGGTGATAAATAGAATCCACCTGTGTGTAATCAAGTCTCTGTATAAATGCACCTGCTCTGTGATAGTCTCAGGGTTCTGTTGAAAGCGCAGAGAGCATCATGAAGACCACGGAACACACCAGGCAGGTCCGTAATACTGTTGTGGAGAAGTTTAAAGCCGTATTTGGATACAAAAAGATTTCCCAAACTTTAAACATCCCAAGGAGCACTTTGCAAGCGATCATTTTGAAATGGAAGGAGTATCAGACCACTGCAAATCTACCAACACCTGGCCGTCCCTCTAAACTTTCAGCTCAGACAAGGAGAAGACTGATCAGAGATGCAGCCAAGAGGCCCATGATCACTCTGGATGAACTGCAGAGAACTACAGCTGAGAGTCTGTCCATAGGACAACAATCAGTTGTACACTGCAGAAATCTGGCCTTTATGGAAGAGTGGCAAGAAGAAAGCCATTTCTCAAAGATATCCATACAAAGTCTCGTCTAAAGTTTGCCACAAGCCACCTGGGAGACACACCAAACATGTGGAAGAAGGTGCTCTGGTCAGATGAAACCAAAATCGAACTTTTTGCCCACAATGCAAAACGATATGTTTGGCGGAAAAGCAACACAGCTCATCACCCTCAACACACCATCCCCACTGTCAAACATGGTGGTGGCAGCAGCATGGTTTGGGCCTGCTTTTCTTCAGCAGGGACAGGGAAGATGGTTAAAATTGAGGGGAAGATGGATGCAGCCAAATACAGGACCATTCTGGATGAAAACCTGTTGGAGTCTGCAAAAGACCTGAAACTGGGACGGAGATTTATCTTCCAACAAGACAATGATCCCAAACATACAGCAAAATCTACAAAGGAATGGTTCACAAATAAACGTATCCAGGTGTTAGAATGGCCAAGTCAAAGTCCAGACCTGAATCCAATCGAGAATCTGTGGAAAGAGCTGAAAACTGCTGTTCACAAACGCTCTCCATCCAACCTCACTGAGCTCGAGCTGTTTTGCAAAGAAGAATGGGCAAGAATTTCAGTCTCTCGATGTGCAAAACTGATAGAGACATACCCCAAGCGACTTGCAGCTGTAATCGCAGCAAAAGGTGGCTCTACAAAGTATTAACGCAAGGGTGGCCGAATAATTTTGCACGCCCCACTTTTCATTTTTTTATTAATTAAAAAAGTTTCAAAAATCCAATAGATTTCGTCCCACTTCACAATTGTGTCCCACTTGTTGGTGATTTTTCACCAAAAATTTAAATCTTATATCTTTATGTTTGAAGCACTTTCGCAAGGCACTGTGTGCGTATGTGTGTGTGTGTGTGTGTGTGTGTGTGTGTGCGTGCGTATGTATGTATGTATGTATGTATATATATATATATATATATATATATATATATATATATATATATATATATATATATATATATATATATATATATATAAAAAAGCAATAAAGTTTGATTTTTATCCAAATGTGACTTGAACATTGAATCTGATGAAGCCATTTTTGCTCACGAGGATTTGCATTGCATGTCCTTATGTGCAGCTTATTTAGAATGTGACTCAGATTCTTTGGTGATGCCCATCATCAGGCGCCATGAGACCTTGTCCATCACTCAGCAGGACTTGTTGCAACGTCTCACCAGTCTGGCAGAGGAACTTGAGCAGGGCCGATACAACCTGGACTCACTTAAACTGGAGCACAGCACAAGCAGACTTGTATGTGCTGATCAAAGTATCACAACTGTAATTTGTGTTAATGGTTTTCTTTCTTTAGTGTGGTATACCACAGAGTTTGATGGTCTTGGCCAGGATTAAACTATATAATTTCTATTTGGAGGTAGATGTCCAATAAGGAGTTGTCAGAACTGCGGACCCAGTGGGATCAAATCAGAGAGAAGAATAAACAACTGGAGATGACCCTGTATATTCACCATGACCAGTCCGTAGACCAGGTCTGATATCTGATGTATATTGTCTTAATTTCTGCAGTGCTGTATTAAAGCTTGTTAATGGATTGTAATACAGTCTTGTAAAAAATGCAGATCAATATTTTAACACCCCCCTCCCCAATAACATCTTATCTAGCTAGTTTAAAGCTTTGTTTCTTGTCTGTGGATAGATTGAAGAGATTGGGTGTCTTTTGTTAGCGGTCAAAAATCTTGCACAGCAATGCCACCTGCAACACTATGGACCTTTACAAGAAATGGACTCGCTGACCATGATGGACATGATAAAGGTATCAAAAATGCCACAAATAATCAGATTATTTGTGTCAGTCTTAGTCCAATATCCACCTGGACAATGAAATGTCAGTTTTATTGTGGGGAAAACCCCAAAATTAAGTCTCCTCATATCTAATTCTGCAGGAGTTCATTCTGGAGACTGTGGATACAGAGAGGAGAGCACTGCAGATAACAGACTCCAGTTCAGAACCAATAAAGAGGAGCAGACACGGAGGAAGTAAAGGACCAGCCCTGTCTGTAAACAGCTCCAGTAAAGTTAACCTAAAGAGCAGCAGCAAAACAAGTGAACGTGGACTGCTCCTCTAAGATGATGTAATAAAACACATTGTCGGACTGATAATAAGAGACTTAAATAAAATAATCAACTATTCTTAGCCCAAAAGAAAAATAAATAAAATCAATACTTGCCATTTCCTACCTTGAGTGCACTATACACAAAAACCTATTGCAAGATGGTACACAAATGCAGCACCTGTGTGTGTGTGTGTTCAAAGAATACATTTGGCATTTTTCTAGCAAACGTGGTAACTATGCTAGCATGTATGTCTTCCTTCGAAGAGACAGGACTAGAGCAAAGGTAAAAATATTGGCTTCATGTTGGCCTTAACCCAAAACATTGCCAACCCTGGATTTCAATACTAAACTGTAAATTGTTTGTTGCTAGTTTAAATAACGGGGATAGCTGGTAGCATATATAACTGTGTTTATATATTTATATATATATATATATATATATATATATATATATATATATATATATATATATATATATATATATATATATATATATGTATGTATGTATATGTATATATATAAATAAATAAAACATTTCCCCTAATCAGTGTCTTTTTTTCTCCTTCAGTGGAAATATTCTTCAAATATAAATGTAAAATTTATATGAATCGAGATGCTCGGTGGCTATATTCGCATTGTGTTCAAGCACCGGGCTCGGTTATGGCGCCTCCTGTCGTTAGATAGAGTCAACATAAACATCAACATAAAATCGTTCTGTCCCTTTAAGAAAGACACGCGCTCGTGTATCCGGTATTGGTAAAGCATTGCAAAATACTGTCTTCTAGAAAATCTAGAAAGAGAAGCGCTGGGCAGAGCGCGTGCAGGTGTTTACGTCTTCATGGACGCTACCGTTTGTTCTCTGTGGCGCTTTAGATAGAGACTTCTGTCCTGTGGTTTGGGGAATTAGCCGTCATCACACCTGGGACGGGAAACTGTATAATGTAAGTGTTTACATGCGAGTGTGTGGTAGGTTACACCGAAATGAAATCAAGGAACGGATCGCGTTCATGGACAAATCCGACGTGCGATTCAGCAATAGTCAGAATTGCTGTAAATAATCTCGCGCCATGTATGACGTAAATTAACAGCTCGTGCAACCCCTGCTGTTTCAGATGGACGAGTCCACTTTAGTCTCCATCAAGGAGGCAACTTCTGCTCAGACACTGGAAGAGTCAAAAGCAGGAAAACACCAGGTATAATCTGTCTTTAAAATAATGATTCGATATAACCCCTGCCTCTACACGAAACACCCAAACACTGGTGTCTCACACTTTTTCTTGTTTCGTGTAGAACATCTGCCACCAGTTCGGGTTCATCCGCAGAGTAAAGGGAGACGGGAATTGTTTTTACAGGGCTCTCTGCTTTACACTTGTAGAAAGCTTGCTACACAATGAAAGCGCTATACAACGGTACATTCCCTTAATTACTATAGTTTTCTGGAACTAGGTTTAACCCAATACCTCACAAAGAGTCCATCAATTGTGTTTCTCAGATTTAGGGACATGCTGGTAAGAAGTCACCACGCACTGCTTACAGCTGGCTTTGATGAAAGTGCTTTTAAAGATTTATTCAACACTGTAAGTACATGTGATCCAGGAGCTCAAACCACTAGATCATCTATATTGTCGTTCTGGATGAGCAACCACACACCCTGCTTTAAAAACAACACCACTTCACTGTCATTGTGTGCATTTTTATTTAAAAAAAAAAAAGTTTAACAGGGTACTGGAGCGAATTGAAACAGATGCCTGCGAAGAGACTCTGTTAAACCTTTTTAATGACCCGGTCACCTCAGACAGCATGGTGCAGTACCTGAGACTGCTCACCTCGGCACACCTACAGAGCCACGCTGATTTCTTCCAGCACTTTGTGGAGGCTCCAGATTTAAAAGCTTACTGTACTCAGGTGAGCTCCTTTACTATAACCTCTCCTACAGTTATCAGATCAAATTGATAACCACTTGTTATCTTGTGGTGTCTTAGGAAGTAGAAGCCATGGCGACGGAATGTGATCATGTGGAGATCCTGGCTTTATCTGAGGAGTTGGACATTAGCCTGTGTATTATATCCATGGATGGCAGAGATGGCCACCTTACATACCACACCATTCCTGAGGGATCTCAACCTTCCTTGTTTCTTCTTTACAAGACATCTCATTATGACATTCTTTACAAACACAGAGCATTGGAAATAATGCTTGAACCAAATGTTTGACAGCCATCTTCCGCAAGCGAATATTTCCTTAAAAATCATGCAAATTGCCAATAACAATCTTCAAACATTTTCATACAATTTTCCCAACTGACCATAAACAAGTAACTGTACTGTTATGGTGACAATGTCCTAATACAAAAATGCATAAAGACAGTTCATGTATCACTAATGGAACAAAGGGTCTTGTTCTTTTGTATAAAACTTTGATTTATATCATCAACTTCTAGTATAAATATAAACTACATTTGCTGCCGTTTCCCTTTCTGCTGCTTTTGTTTCTGTTTTTGGTTGGTCACACTAACGAGAGCCGTTTCATTGACGAAAGATAGCTCAGGCAGCTGAAGTCTGCCCATCTGAGTAGGGTATTTAGTCTTCATGTGGGCTTTGAAGACTGGCTGGGAGAGCAGGTGCTTCAGGTGTTTCTTTAAGCCTTTCACATGTTTCTGTTGTGCTCTTTCAGTCTCTTCATTCCTGCCTCCTCCTACAAAATATAAAATCATATTACCTGCTAACAGTGACCTATTTAAAGAACAATCAACACAGCAGAATACTTTACAGCTCAACAATACTAACCCAAAAGCACGTCATCGTCAAGGTCTATGTCCATTTCCTCCGCCGCCTGCCTGAACCAAGAATTGTGCTGCTTCTGTCGGCTGTTGTAGTATTCAATCTTTTCTATTTTTCTTGCCACATCGACACGTTCCTGTAGAATTGATCAGTGGTTACATACCAATTAAAGTACGTTTTATTGCCATAGACTTTTCCTAGTCAAAATCTATAAAGCTGTATCCTGATATAGCATCGCAATGAATTCCAAAACATGTAATTAACTCACTTCACAGATAGACAAGGAAATTGAGATTCGATGATACCATTTTCCCTTTTAAGATTCCTATGAAGTTAGTCTTGATACCTTAATGGCAGTCATGCATTTGTTCTGAACAGGAAACACTGGAAGATCCTCATCCTTGCCCAGCGTCCGATAAATTTTCTTATAATTCATCATATCATCTGGACCAATCAGGAGCAAGCTGAGACCCTCTTTTGCAGCACGAGCTGTACGTCCACTCCGATGGACATATGTCTCGGATGTTCGTGGGACCTTTTCAAGAATGACACAAATGGTTAAGATGGATAGATAGATAGTTAGAGAGAAAGAGAACTTTATTGAGCCCCAAGGGGGAATTTGGTGTCACAACACAAGAGCAATAGGGAGGACTAAGAATGTAAGAATGAACAGTTCCCAAGAATTTAAAAATGCACAGTAAACTCACAGTATACCACAAATATGAGGGAATAAAAATATACATATGAATAGCTCTCCAAGTTATTTTCCTGAACAGATTTACTGTATGAGATATTTGAAATACAGGTTGGCAGGCTTAAAACCGAATATTAGACGTGTCATGAGCAGGTGTGGTAGTGTATAAAAATGTACAATAGTCATAAGTAAAATCATAAATGTAGGTGTAAGAAGGTGCAATGACCCTATGTAAAATTCGTTGTGCAATAAACTGTGTAGTAGTCCACGAATGTACATTTTGAAAAGATAATAAACATCTATTGCAAGTGATGGGTTACCTGATAGTGGATGACATGCTGGACATCAGGAATGTCAAGCCCTCGAGCAGCAACATCCGTCGTGAGGAGGATACAGCTATTTTAATATATAAAGAATTATAATTCCATCATTAAAACGTTTCACCTTGGAATCTTCATTATAATAAATCCTATTTACTTGTCCAGGGTACTGTAAGGAAGTACACAACATTTAAACAACTATTAAAACAGGTCAAGTGATCAAAAACCCACTGCATCCCACCCAAAGCTAACCATGAAATCAGCCCAAAGTATAAAAAAAATAGAACATATAAATACAGAGAGAAGTGATTGTCTCTCACTGGCACCCTGTTCCAGTGTGTACCCCGCCTTGTGCCCGATGCTCCCTGGGATAGGCTCCAGGTTCCCCGTGACCCTGAAAAGGAGTAAGCGGTAGACGATAGTTGGATGGTGATTGTCTCTCACCTCTCCCTCTCTGCAAATCTCTCCAGGTTTTTCAACCGCTGTTTCTGGTGCATATTAGCATGAAGTTGCAGTGGGGTGCAATCCAAAATAGTAAGTAGTGAATTAAGCCTCTTGATGCAGTCAATGCTGTTGGCAAACACCATGCTGCGCCCAGGGTACTGCAGCAGGAAGTAGTACAGATAATAATCTTTTTCCTCCTTGTCACAGTGGATCCTGGTTTCAGTCAGCGTCTCCACTGTGGCCTCTTTCCGAGTGATGTCGATCACTTTAGGCTTGCCTTTGATCCCTACTTTCTCCATGAGCAGCTCCAGCTTGCTGCGCTGCTCCAGCTTCTTTCCTTTCTTGTGCATCACTCGGGCAGGGAGGCTGTGGATCATGGTCAGGGTAGCGGAGAACACAAAGGTCTGTCTCTTCGGGTTGAACTGGGACGTGTTGAGCATCTCCAGCAAGTTCTCAAGCTCAGCAAAATGACCTTTTTCAACCATGCGGTCAGCTTCGTCAATGACTAAGCACCTGAGGAGATAATTTTGTGCATGTTATACTGCTATCCACTTGTATGTAATAGTTTCATAGTTTAATGAGCATCACTGGCTTGACCATTTGAATGAGCAGTTAGAGAGCAGTAATAACATTATTAATAAGACGGTAACAATAATAGAGTAATACAATATATGGTGATGTTACTCAGGCAAATCAATATGTGAATGGAGTAGTGAAATACATTAGCATCTCGCAGCATTACCTGAGCTGCCTTAGGTTGCGCAGATGAGGATGTTTATCCTGAATCATCTCCCACAGGCGCCCAGGTGTTGCGATGACAATCTCTGGCCTGCGCTTCAACATCCGATCTTGTTTCTGTGGTGCCATCCCACCCACCAGAAGAGCAGTTCTAATATCTGTTTAAAGATAACACAAATCAGTACAGTTCCTACTCATGAAGCATAACATTGTAACAACTTGCACTTTAATATCACAGACCTGTAAACTGTGCTACAGAATCAATATGATGCTTGACTTGCACTGCTAGTTCTCTGGTAGGTGTAAGAACAAGTCCAAGTAAAGGCTGTTTTCCGTCATCTTCTTGTTCTCTCTTTGTGTTAAAGCTCAAGCTCTGGATTGCACCTTCCTCATCAGCTGGTACATCATCATCATCATCATCATTTTGATGGTCATCAACAGAACGACAATCATCATCCTCATCTTGACCGTCCGCACTATCATCATCCTCAGTAGGATTCTCTTGCTCATCATCTGTATTGTCATTCTGTGCACTTGAGGCTTTGTCTGTGCTTGTTGTTGCTTTGTCTCCACCCGTCTTATTTGACTGCTGCCCCTCAGCCTCTCCAGAATTAGTGCACTTCTCTATGGACAGATCCTTCTCAGAGTCATATTTTGAGTCTCTGACTGAAGGCAAGTAAATGCTCTCCACTTCTTCCACAGAATCAGATATCCCATCTGCACCTGCATTTTTACTGTCAATGGTTTTCTTCCACTCTAATATACGGTGGATCATCGGAATTCCAAAAGACAAAGTCTTTCCACTTCCTGCAGAGCAATGAGAGAAGATTGCAGTGTAAGTTCATCGTTGAAAGCACTAAAAGGTGACATTTTTAATGCTGGCTCAGTCATACAAGGTTCCAAGTTCAAAATCTCAAGAGTGTTAAGAAACACTGAAGCCTACATCAGAGTCTGATACCTTTTAGCTGCTCTAATGCCTAAACATTGTTTTGAATTGAAAATTACAGTGCATCATGTTCAACACCAGAAAATGCTCTATTTATCAAACTCTCAAAATTCTCTTTCCTGTTAAAACAAAACCAAAAAAAAAAGGAATGAAACCTAGAAAGTGCTGAGTTTCTCACATGCACGTCACATTACCTGTCTCTGCTGCACCCAGAATATCCAGGTGATCTCGAATGGCAGGAGGAAGTGCAAGAGCTTGAATCGGTGTAGGTGCAGAAAATCCAAGTTTGCTCAGTGCCTTTAAGACA
Source organism: Ameiurus melas (assembly GCA_012411365.1). NCBI lineage: Eukaryota > Metazoa > Chordata > Actinopteri > Siluriformes > Ictaluridae > Ameiurus > Ameiurus melas. Next base: position 21,303,465 of record CM022761.1, on the reverse strand, counting down.
GGTTCAGGCACAAACAGCTCATTCCATGCCGATACATCGGTGTCCAGCCCTGCTGTTTTTGAGAGGGCTGCATCTGCCCAGTTCTTGGCTTTTCTTTTAGATGGAACCTGAACCTCATTTGCAGGGTCTACTTGGGCATCAGTCTCTTTTTGTTCTGCAGTTTTCTGTTTCTTCTTCTTCTTCTTCTTTTTCTCCTTGGTCTTTTGTGTGGTCTTTGCTGTAAGCAGAGCATCATCATCATCATCATCTTGTGGTGTCTTGCCCTCTCCTTCTTCAGTCAAACCCTCTATGCCATCGTAATCATCATCATCTGTGAGCACATCACTCTCACGTTTCTTCTTTTTCTTTTTCCGCTTCTTAGCCGGACTCTCTTCAGATGACAGCTGTAGGACTTCATCCTGATCCTCCTCGAAGTTATGTGCTTCAGTTTCAACTTCACTGGCTTTTCTCTTATTTTTCCGCCTCGTTCTGGCAGTTGTGTCCTGTAACAGCCCAGACATGGCTACGGCTTTTTCAGAATCAACCAGGGAATAATCTGTGAGCTCTTCAAAGCACACCACTTCTCCCATGGCCTCATTAGCAAAAATGCTGGGCTCGAGCTCCACAGGTTTCCATTTGCCCTTTACTAGGATCCCTCTTTTGGAAGGTCCAAAGCGCTTCTTATCCTTCATCTTTTTGGTCTTTGTTTTTCTTTATCTGAAGAAAGAAAGAAAGAAAGAAAGAAAAAGAACCAACAATTTGTACTTCAGTCATAACTCGAGTCTACAACACTACACTGTTGTGTTTTGCTTCCAAACTAGTCTTGACAATTGTCACGAGGACTCTTATGCACCAACGTCCAGGAGGTTAAACAAAAACAATGATCTCCAACACATTATCTGTACGACTGTTATTTACACACATATATAGGTTACTAAACACAACAGACTCGTTTCCAGGTGGTGTCCAAATCATTAGCTCTTATGCTAAGGTAGTTTTTATACAGTATCTAATCACGTGCTTTAACTAGTGAACAGAAGCTAAATGCTTTACACAAGGCAGGATTCCTAAATTACTTATAGCATAAAGCAGGACAAGTCATACTCACTGAACGGTCAAGCTTCGTAAGAAGATGTAACTCGTACAAACTGTTCCTTATGCACATGCACTACACGAGGGGGCTGCCATTACTGGAGCGATGGCGACTCATAGGGTTGCCAGATCCTTATAATAAACTCCTCCTTCCCGACTTGTAAAATTCATGCATCCGCGAATGAACCAAACGCTGGTGGCTCTCACAACACGTCACATTTATCTCATTCGCACATTTATTTCTCTACCATTAGAAAATAATATACAAAAAACAAAAACAAAAAAAAAACTCCTACGTGCATGTCGACTTGCCAGGGTTCATAGCTGGTTTTCAATAAACTATCGGGGGACATTTATGCTTAGATTAAAATGTAAATTTTAAATAAATAATGCACTTTATTGCATATAAATACCATTAACACGGATATTAATAATAAGAAGAATTCAATTAAAATAAGTCGACATATACATGTCTTAATAACAAACCGTCAGTGGGCGGGGCTAGGCGGAGAACGTCAGCAATACAGTACTGTGCAAAATGGCGCGCTGAATCCAACAGTCCTCCTCCAGGTCCGCACTTTGATGACAGAGGTTCCCAAGGAGAGGGACTTACACTGGCAAGTGACTGGATACCAGCAAGTGGTGGGGTTAGGGTACGGTTTAGGTAAGATAGCCAAAAGAATCAAGCTGTACCAGCCATTTGGAGTTGACAAATGATTATGGACACACCTGACCATAACACCCATATGTGGGCTTTCCCCAAATAGTTGCCACAAATTTGAAAGGACACAATTTTCTAGTATGTCTTTGTATGCTGTAGCATTAAAAATTCTCTTCATTGGAACTTGTTCCAGCATGACAATGCCCCTGTGCACAAAGCAAGATCCATTAAGACATGGTTTGCCAAGGCTGGCGTGTAAGAACTCGAGTGGACTGCACTGAGCCCTGAACACCTTTTGGATTAATTGAAACACTGACTGTGCACCAGGCCTCCCATCAATTAAATTCAATTCAATTTTTATTTGTATAGTACTTTTAACAATGGACATTTTTTTCAAAGTAGCTTTACAGAAGGTTGGCTCCCTCCATCCAATTAACCAAAAAACATAATCGGCTGATTAATCGATCATCAAAATAATCGTTAGTTGCAGCCCTAATTACATGTAAAATTATTAATGTGCTAGTGCTAGTTTTATGAAAGTGACAATGATATACAGAAAATAACATGTTATAATACAGTACAATTTCATGAGCATACCTTAAAAAAGCACTTCATTTCTCTGACTGTACAAATGGTTTATTTCTTAGTGGGGTCAATTACCCTGCCCATAAACAACAGACTGTTGGTTGCCTCATGGTAAATAAAAAAGAAGAAAGGCCTGTTCACGACGAAGGTTTCTGGCAGTGAGTATGGTGTGATGCCCACGCTTGTAGCTGCTGCTGCTTTGGTGCCTTTTTCATCCACCTCAATCACAGCTTTGTGCAGAACCTGAACACAAATCAAGAGGAAACATGAGAGTCATGCATGACTCCAAAAAACAACTTGCATATAAATCTTCATAATTAACATGTGATCTGAACTCCAGTGGGATTATTGATTTTGCATTCAATTTGTGGGTTAAATCAAAGTGGGAAGTCTGAACTTAGAATTGTCTTCTTTTTTCAGTGCATCTTATCTCAGTGCATTTTTACTACAAAGTGAGAAAAAAATAATGGAAGCCTCCATAAACACGTGTTTTCTGAGCAACAAGCTAGCCAGCTAACATTAGTGAACACAAGTTTATTCTTAAAACAGTGTTTATTCTCAAATCAGTGAAATATATGGTCTGTGTTTATGTTTCTGTGTTGATCGATCATAAGTAAATACTACTATAAACACATCTATAGTAATGTAGTAATATTTTATTTACTACTGACAGTATGAGCAGCCATTTTGATATGCTCAGCTTGGAGTTGAGGAGATTTTTCTGACTTTCCAAGTAGGATTTCCAAATTGAAGGGGCATTTTCTTTGCTTTTTTCTAATCAGAGTTCAGAAAGTCGGACTTGAGCTTTAGTTGAACATAGCAATACTCCAAAAACCAAAAAAGGCATTGCAGCAGTGCTTTAGTCCTTTAGTCTATCCAACTCCCTCACCCTGCACAGATAGGTTATGATAGATAGGTTTATAAAGCTTCAACTTTCATGCTAATACAATCATGCTTGACATCTCATACACTTCATTGCCAACTAATCAAGCCAAGTCTCTGCCATAACTAAACACAACTGCACTATATAGTTGTATTGCATTCTGGAGCCCATCATTTGCTGTCTCTACTATTTCTAATGTTCAATTTCTCATTAATATGATACAGAATGTCTGGAAAATGGTGAGTGAGAAAAGAAACTCTTGTAGTCTGGAGATAACAGTAAAACCTAACGGTTATTCTGTATGAAGTTTCAAACTGTTGAATTTTTTTGTCCCCTGTGACAACCATTAACTTTTCCTGTGGATACTGAAAATACAGTAGCAACCATCAAATTAGAACCAGCGCTAAGCACGTCACAAATATTAAAACCTAAACACATTAAAAGGTACTGTAAATATAAACATATTTAAATGTATTTAAAAGGAATGATTCTTTATGATCTCCTTGGCATGAATTTCATATTCTGGTTGTAGTTTTAAATCTCAAACTTTTTGCAAAAAAAAAAAAAAAAATCTTATTAAGCTTACAAGTTACAGAAAGATCCTATGTTAAAATGAGAATTGCTCACTGACCTGGGAGACCTTCAGACCAGACTCTTGGCTCATGCCTTTGAAGTTAGCAGTATCCCTGAAGATATCTTGAATACCCATTGCTGGGAGAATGGTGTGTAGTGCATAGGACTTCTCCATTGTAAATTTTGGCAGAGAGACATCCAGTTTCCTTGGAATGAAACCATTGGACATTAAACTACTGTTCTGACTTAAACATCTCATACATCTCCGTATATTTAACAGAAAAGCTCATATGCAGTTGTATTTCTGAAGCACAAATTACAACAAACATGTAAGTTTTGCCACGAAACTTACTTCTGCTTCATATTCTTGATCCAGCTAAGAAATCTGTCTGCATTTATTTCATCATCTATAGTAGTGTAATCAGTATTGACGTTAGGTAGGACAATGAGCATAGCTGCACCACCCAAATAAGGGAGACGCAACACCTTTGCCTTAAGCTCATCATCACTGGCAACAAAGAATTTGTCCACACAGAACATCATGGGAACCTGGACAATGTTGTACTTGTCTATATAAAAGCGACCACTTTCAGTGCTGTTTGGATTAAAAGGATACTTCCAGGCACCTGTATATAGACAAGAGTTGTCTTATTTAAATATATGCATTAAGAATATATATATATAGCAGAATAAATAGCATCAATGATATTTATTAGTTATCACCCACCCTGAAAGAAGATAGTATTTATCAGCATAATTCTGGTCAAGGGATCAATGTTAGTCACCATCTCCTTCACTTTACCACCGGTTTTCTCCCTCACATGCTTATTAATGATCTCCTTACTGATTTCAGATTTTTTAAAGTCCACATTCTCAACATCAGCATTGAAGAATAACTTGATCTGATCACCAAAAGCCTTCTCTATTTGAAAATTCAGGTCCACAAAGAGTGCTGTTCCCTGTTCCAACTTCAGTGCTCCATCTTGGCTGATGTTCCCCTGAAGGTGCTGGAAGAGCTGTGGGATGAGCTCCAGCTGCCCGGCCTGATCCAACCTGTCCAGATTCAGTCCTGACAGGATTTCACTACGAGTGGAGTTCCTGGCTGCCAAAGAAAGTGCTGCAAATGCTGTAGAAACACTCAGTGGTGAGAAAAAAATGTTGTCATCATGGCGGCTCGCAATCTTAAGATAAAGGTTCATGGCAAAATCAATGTTTTTAAATGTGAGATCAGTGATGTTAGGAGCATGGGGTTCTGGAGATTGGAGGGAAGGCATGAATGAGGAAGCACAGATCAGAAGGGAAAACACAGCAAGCTCCATGATGTCGTCTTGGTTGATGTATCTTAAGAGATAAAATAGCAAAGTTCTATAAATAAGCATAAACTAATTTCTCACATCAAGTCATCTGATTGTAGGGTTGCGGTCATGTCAAAGTTAATATACGGATTAGATACACTAACAAAATAAATTGTGTTACTATTTCATGATTCTTTTAAATTATAAAAATTGCAAGGTACATAAACAGTATATAACATATATATATATATATATATATCTCGACAGCTCCAAAACATTAAAATACAGAAGTAATATGTTTAGTTATCAGAATATAAAAATTATTATTTAAAGGAATCTCATTCTTTAACTTACTGACAGATGTCAGAGTCCGGCAGGTCTGTTCTTTGTGTTTGGAGAAACAAAGTACAAGTGTACACTGAGGATTATCTATTAACAACTGGATGTTCAAACTTGTGGACTCCAGAAAAGAAATGTAATCCATAACAAACCTAAGGCTTAAGGTGTCATTGGCAATAAAAATAAATAAATCATCATGTGTGTGTTACACCATACACTGTCTTATTTAAAGAAAAGATCAGTATCTCTTAATCCACTAATAATACAACACTGTAATCAAAACAGGCTCAAGAATCAACTGTAATAACAGACCATTCATGGGAAAAGAACATTTAATTTTAAGGTTTAAAAAAAGGAATAGTGATAAATGAATCTGACAGTACTGGTACATAAGTACAAAGAACACAGACTGAGAGTAAGAGTATGTTCTAAGACAAAAAGCCTTGAATGTCTACTACCTTTTTAAAGGCAAAAAAAAAAAATAATAATAAAAAAGTCATGTAGTAGCCTATTTATATACACTACCACCATACACACATTAGCATCACACATGTGACTGCTCGCTCAACACTCGGCATCATCCATAGATAGTTGCACCACTGGACAGTCCAGTGTGAGGTACCTGTAAACACTCTCAGTAAAGCTTCATTACTTTACTGCATTGGAAGTGCAGTGAATAATAAGTAGCATCTTAGCATAACGGCCCTGGTAATAGTGGGTTTTCCAATAAGTCCTGGAATACACATTGGAAACATAATTTGTCCCAACAAGATAGTCTTTGATTTATATTATATGACATGTAACATTTTTCTGTTTCTCTAAAGATGTTCTGGAAATTCTAATGTTTGAAACACAAAACGACAAAAACAAAAAAAACAAACAAAAAAAAAACCTAAATAGATGGAAGGTCAAGCTGTATATTTTGGCAAACAGGTGATTCCAAAAGTTTGTTTGAACATTTTTCCACTATTACAACCTTAATCTTTTGCCCCTTTGATGACCAATTCCTCTCCTCTATGGATGAGCTCAAGAATATTTCCTTCAGTGATTGAGCTCAAACAATGGTATGCTAATTTCTTGAAAGCTAAACTGGCCAATTTCCTTGTGTATGGAATACAATAAAAGGTCATTGATATGGAGGGTAAATAGATTTGTGCCTTTTGTGATCTTGCATTTGAGAGAAAACAAAATTCCATTTGAAAACATTACACCAGAACATATAGCACAACCCATTACATTGTATACTTACATTCCAGTGACTAATGCAGATTATCCTTTAACAGGTGTGCTCTCTATGTGAGCTTGGTGCATACACAAACACACACAAGCAAACACACAATAACAAAAAGCTGCTGAAGAATGAACAGCAGTATCTGTTACATTACTGAGGGTTGCATGTCCATACAGTACAGACACTGTCCCTTCCTGTAGCCTCTTATAGACATGAAGCATCATTGTGGAAGGCCAGAGTTCAACTTTAGGTATATACATAATCTGACGTGTTAACTTTTCAGATATAATCGAAAAGTTGAATCTACACCTTTCACTGAACCCAAAACAAAGAATCGTATATTATTGAGAATTAAACATCAACCCTCTTGAACAGCCCTTGTATACTAGCCCACCTAAGACAGGTAGCGCATGAGAATTTATACAGAAAAGGTCCCTCAAGTTATGGCTGGCAAAAAAAAGCTAAGACCAGATGTAGTCCACCAAGTAAACACAAATGGGTCTAGCGGTCCTGTGTAGCTCCCGCACCCCCCCCCCCACAGGTTCACATTGTCTTTTCATTCACCAGATTAAAACATTGATCCATCATAGTTATTCAGACTCATGAAAGAGCAGGTGTGGTCAATGTTATTTGAGTTATAATTCAAATAACATTTGAGTTATATTAAATTAAATGACTACATTTATAGATGATGTGATAGAAATGCTATACCATAGTTAAGCAGGTAATAAGTATACTGGGCTGCTAAGCCCTCCCCTTTCCCCTATCATAATTTTAAAGTAACAACTGTAAAGAATGAAAAGGCATACTTTTCCATGTGAATGTTAGTTATGTCCATGTGATACTCTCAACCAGTGGACCAAAAGAACGATGTGTTAATGGTGAATGGCCATCTGCTCCTTCTTGTCATTCACAATCTGAAACCGTTTATAGAGGGAACAGGCCGCGCTTTAAAACAGATTGACGGGCAGCCAGTAGTTGGTTGGCGAGAGAGCTCTCCATAGTCACATAGAAATAGATCCCCATAGTCACAGTGTTCACTGGCTGTGTTTACTCCCAGTGTCCTGTTCTTCACCTGAGGATGTAAATGCAAAGAGCAAAAAAAAAAAACACCACATTACATCATTTGCTACTTTACTTTCAAAAACAAAGTGGTTCAGCTGCTAATATGGCTTGGGAATCCATTTAATTTTCGACCAATATGAGGAACAGCTACAGTGCTACAGCATAATTACGGTGTGAAACAATGTCATTGTTAAACCCAAAATGGAGGAATGTTTAACCTTTGTTTGACTGACCATCATTTGGTTAACCACCTTACACTGGCCAGAAAAACAAAACAAAACAAAAAAACGAAGGAAGATCTCATTCAGGTTTTTTGCTTTTTTACATTTTGATATCTTTCAACTAGATGAGAAATCAGTGCTGTGAAAAATTTGATTCTAAACAAAAATATGAAATGAAAGGAAAAGGACCATTCTAACAACATTACCACCACAATATAGACCTCAGAAAATCAGCATATTATAAAGTTTTTTTTCAGGTTCGGCTGTGTGAGAAATTAACGGATTTGCACAGGATAAAAAAATAAACTGCCAAAATGCTGCTTTTAGTAGGGCAAAACCAGATTTTTAAAAATTCAGTGGTTGTTTATGGCTGCGTCCGAAATAACATAATACGATAGTACCTTCTGCATTCGATTCAGTACCTACTGCTCGACCATTGATGCAGTACGTACTGATCAAAGTAAGTGGTAAGCATAAATAACAATCCAGACATACTATGCGGATTTTAATGGCACTTCAGCACCAGTATCCACAGCTTCCAGTGGTTCTATACTGCAGAATCGAGGAGGAAGAAGTAGGTCATCCAGGTATTTCTCACGTACTGTCTTATGAATACTGAGAAATCGGACATGTTTCTCCTTTGGCATACTGCTTTTCACCTACTGTGGATTAGGGAAGTAGGGATATTCAGACGCAGCCTGTGTGATTGGTGTTACATGTCTGATGTGGTACATGTGAATAATCATCCCAGCAGCCACCCAGGAACTAATGGTACCTGGATGGGTGCTGGGGTGATTATTCACATGTACCATTCGTTCTTGCTTTTCCTTAGGTTACTCTGCCTAACTTAAACATTTATACACTTTTGTATTTTTATTTAGCAGGCAACACATACTGTGAACTATATGACTCAGATTAGAAATTTTCCAAAATTTCCTTTCCAGTCCTTACCAGATTTTTGTGTGTCCTGCTGATGTGGAGAGGTGGCTTGAGCTTGTTGCTGGGACTGCCTACATGGTTGATTAAAACACAGGAACCCAATAAAATCTAACACAATATGTGCATAGGTATTACATAGCACGGGAGGAAAGAAGTCTCAAAATTGTCTAACCTGTCAAAGTAGGCTTGTCTTCTCCTGCGGAGCTCTTCTGCTGTTAGGCTTTCTGTCTGTCCACCTGTAATGCTTTCTGTGGAACCTGGAGCTACTGCAGCACTACCTTCTTTGGGAACTATAGGGTTGCTGCTCCCTGAAGCTCCTGCAGGATGGGGAAAATATCCATGCGAGTATAGCAAAAGCACAAAATTCTAATATGCATGCATATGGATGGTCTAAGCACATTTTCCAACATGTACATATACAGAGCTAGACTACTAGCTTTCGATAGAGTGTAGAAACAAATGTGGCCAAGAGTTGTTACTTTTTAAACAGAACTGACGGTAAATGCCAAGTCCAAGTTATTAGATGCTTTGTGAGTTACAGGTGGATTGTCTGAGTCTAAGAATCTTGTACTGACCACTTGACAAATTGGTCATTCACTGCCAAAAGATATAAATATAACAATATATAAATATAAAAGCTCTTGAATTCTCCTTTTAAAAAAAAAAAAAAAAAAAAAAGAGTTTAAATCAATATCGGCTTTCACTAAAACAACAGGAGATTTAAATGCTCTACACAGAATTCAGTAAATCTTCACACAAATCTCCTTAAGACAATTAAATGTCAAACCTTGCTGATTAGATCAGGACATAAGTCTGTCCACTACATATGTCCAAAATCTGATAAGGTTCCAAAAGTGTTTGTGACTTGTCTGTCTGCCTCAGGGAGGCCACATCCACTGAACTGCTACTGGAGTTTAATGATCATTGACAAATGTCCACATTTTGATCACTATTAAAGCCAAAACAAACAGCTGTGACTCAACACAGCCGTGAAATAGTGACACAGTGCTTATGCTGAATGTTGTTAAAAGTTAAGGAATATTACAAAAATATCTCCGTCAAGAATTTATTTTCAGGCATCTAAACATGTTAACACTAAAAAAGAAGAAAAATATAATTGGTTAAAAAGGCAGAAATATGTATATATGTACTGTGTGCATACAGAATGGAGTATGCATGTCCCATTTTAAATTCTGAATAGGACAAAAGTTAAAATTCCACTAGATTAGGTGCTCTCTTACCCTGCATACTGAGCTGTATGGCTCTGCGCAGATCAGCCTCCTCATCCTCCACGTCTATGTCCTGTCTACTAAGAGCCAATGCTTTTCTCAGCTCCTCGTCATCCTCATCTACTACACCCTGTTCCATATCATGCTGTGTCTCCACTCCATGCTGCACAGTGGGCCTGAAGAATGAGAAATTAATCATTTAAACTAAAGTACATCAACAATCTGGGGTTTCCGTTCGTTGATTAAAGCATGTGCAGCTCAAAACCTGAACTTACCTAACCACATCACACTCTACAGGTTTCACAAGCAACACTCAGCCATAAGATACAGTAAATGGAACATTTCCTATTCAACACAAATATATGCTACACAGAAATTTAAATCAGTTACTGATATTGCAACCTTGTGCATTCAACTGAAAGTAAATAAGCTGTATTGGGAAGGTTTCTGTCGAGAACACAGTGTGGACAGTGCCAGGCTTGTGACTCCCCACCCCTGCCCGCTTGTCTGAGCCTCCTCCTCTCCTATGAGTTTTGGTCGATGCTGTTGTTCCACCCTCATTATCTGCAAAAGTTGGTCTGCTTCACATTCAGGCAAATTCCCTCGAATGACAAAGATGGAATAGCCTAAAGACAGAAAAGGATAATACACATATACTGAGTGTCTACTTTAACCACAGTCATTGAAAGTCTTTCAACAGTGGAAATGTAAAGCATGCTGACCTTCTTGCTGTAATTGTGCTAGGAAAAGTGCAAGGTAAGTATCTGAGATCAGCTCTGGTCCCGTTAACAACGAGTTCAAATTAAACCACTGCAACAAAAAAAAAACAACAAAAAAAAACAAAACAAAACAAAAAAAAAGTGCACAAACAGACAATATAGTATAAAATATCATTGCTTTGCAAAGAGAGGTATGACAAAGAATAAGATTTTGTTTTATATTCACCCAAATTTTGGAAGGTCAAATCAGTGACACCTTCGGACACTTCACTTAAAACCAATTAAAGTTTTTCCTCCATTTTTAGAATTAGCTTGGAAAATTTGTCTTTGTGATTTGTCTTGTTAAAATGTATTATTGTTCAGACATCATACCTGATGTCCCAGTTTTCGTACTGTAAACCAATGCTCTTTGTAGTTACATATAAAGGCTTTTTCATTTCTGAAACCACAGACGACAGTCTAGTTAATATGAATTATATCAATCACAGGAAGAATATTAGTAGGAGAAATGAGTCACGGAAAGGCGCAGGAAAACTTACATTGGGTCTATCATTAGTCGCTGGTACTCGCGGCTGTTGAAGAGGATTAGCTCCAAACCCCAAACACTTAGAGCGTTACTTATCACCTGCCATGGTGACAGAATACCAAAGCAGTCAGTTTCCTGCAGTCCATCCCAATAGTAAACAAACTAACATCACTAAACAGCCACATCATTTCAAACATCAGAACGTTTATGGTTTCTTGTCATTATCAAAAGATTTCTCTCAATCATTTGGTTTCACTTGTCAACAGCTTAAATAGGGATATTGTGTTACCACCTGGATCCAGGTGAGGGCAGTGTTAAGCCTTGCTATCAGGCAAAATCCACATCAGTTCAAAAGTTAAAATATCTCTGGGATTCAGAAACAATCTGACATATTTAACATAATCCATCTACAAGTGTTGAATTTGAGAAAATTAAAAATAACCTCATACTTCAGCACACATTTATCATATCACAAGATTTACAACATATTACAACACAAATTAGTACAACAAAAAAACAGTAGCACTGTCTGTGCAACTAGATAAGCATAATACAAAACTAATCAATAAAAAGAAAGCATTTTGTCTGTTGCGTAGTGTTATATAACTGGTCCACCCATTCTGCACAGTAATAAATATAGAATTTTGAGGGCTGAAATTTTATACCCAAGTGCTTCTTGGTGCTTGGACATTTCAACGGGACACACAAAATCCTGCACTCATCCCTCTTTAGAACCGTGGTATCTCAGGATGCACAACATGCCAAAACTTAAGGCAGACGTGCTACAACAATGGAAGACCACAATGGGTTCCGCGAACAGCAATCTGAAGGCACAGTGGGCTCACGTTTGCCTAAACTACACAGCTGAAGACTGGAAAGACCTCACCTGGTCTTTTTCCAATCTTCACCTGGCCAGCATGTTTTTCTTGCCGGAGTAATTTGTGCATGATTTTATGGATTGTACTGCAACAACATGATTGGCTGATTGTGTAAATGCATGTGTGAGCAGGTGTTCCTAATAAAGTGATACAGAGTGTACATGCATACATACATAGACAGACAAGACACATGGATGAACACACACACACACACACACACAAACTTTATGTATTAGATAAGCCCCAGTGACTGAACATGAACCAATACTGAAATTACAGAAAGTTTCTCACTTGAATAGAAAAGAAGCCACTGTCGTCCATGTTTCCGGACGGTTGCTAAAACAACACAGAACAACAACAAAAAAAAGACATTGTTAAGTTACTTTATACTACAGAAGTTTTTTTTTGTTTTCTTCTGATCTTGACATAACAAAATAGTCACTTTCTCATGGTCACGATGTGTACTCAACATAACATCTGTGTAAATAGACAGATAGATCTTTTTTTTTTGTCCTTTTTCAATTTTGTTTGGGTGCGTAGAAAACAAACACAACAACACCATATATATTAACCATCAAAACAATCACAGACATAGAGGGGAGAAGAAAGAAAGAATAGAAAATAGAAGAAACAAAAAAAAAGAGAAAATATCAGAATCATACAACAAATGCCAGAACATAAGATGGCATAACTATGGCTGATTACTTGTGTGTTTAACGCTTGTATAACCATAGGAACAAAACTCCTACCACAGCTGGTCTTTCTGCATAAGGGTAGTCTATACCGTGGCCAGAAGGAAGGGGGTTGAAACACTGATAAAGTGGTTGGTCGGGATCATGAAAAATGTTATGTGCCTGCTGGAGTGTATATGAAATGACACAGTCCGATAAATTAGGGGTGGGAATCCCAATAATGTTTCTCGCATCTGCATACACAACACCTGCATACTCAACTCGACACCTGCATACCCGACTCGACACAACACATTGTTTTTAATAGTCTTGGAGGCAGCAAAAGCTTAGTGCAATCCTGCAGCATCACGGATAAACAAGTCCATTTTTACTTCCATCAGAGTCTCACTCAAGCTGAAACAGACCTCTACCTGTCAGTGACTCACAACTTCCACATCAGTGTCCGAAACTTGAGAAGGAGGCCGTCAGGTCTACAACTTTCTCATCAAAGACAACACAGAGACCCTGCATGCGTAGTCGGTTCCATTGCCAGCCAACCTCAAAGACTCGGACGTCCGCATGGCTACAGAACGATGTTCGAAAGACGATGTTTAAATGCTTTCGAGTCGTGATCGTGAGGAAAAACTAGAAAGAAAGCAAGAAAAGAAACAACGCACGGCCTCTTAGGGCTTCTCCATATTATACACTCGCTCTCATACCTGTAGAAAAGTCCTGTACTCCTCACTCAGCAGACCACCTTCAGCCATCCTCATCCTCTCCTCTTCATCCAGCTGATGTGCGATAGAGGACAGATCAACAGGAGTGAAGTATTCTCCCTGCAGCAGGTTGTTCAGGCAGTGCTGAGCACACAGAGAGCCTTCTTGCTGTAAGACAAGGACATTTTCATACAACACTTTACTGACACTGGACAATCTTCAAAACAGCTGACAGAAAGGACCGCTAGTTACCAACCAACATCTTCAGACTGGGAAAAACCAGACACTAATCCCCATGAGCCTAAAGAGTCAAGTGTAGAAGATCTCTCTCTCTCTCTCTCTCTCTCTCTCTCTCTCTCTAGCTAAGCAACGCGCTAACGCTAGCCAGTCCGTACAAGCTAGTTCCTCGAGCTGATCTAACTATCCACTCAGCAATGTAAAAACGACTGGAACTCGTCGACATCGCAGTTAAAATAAGCGCATCGTAAACACGTAAACAATAAACAAGCGTGACAGAAGTGCCGTCCCTCTCACGAGCCTGCCCGTGTGCTCTGTTTGTAGCCTGTTAGCAAGCTAGGCTAACTAGCCAGGTCTAAACCCGGCGAGCTTCAAGCACAAACCTCCGAGACGTGTCTTTTTTTGATAACACTTCCTTTCTTTACAACTACACCGCGCGGTCAGATCAAATGACTGGACACACGCTTCGTACAACAAAGAAAACCGGGGACAGAACTCACTTTTTCGTGGAAGATAGACTCCATGTTGAACTAGTCTGTGGAGAATCATAGCTACCGCCGACCTTTGACCCCTGATGCTGTCAGCCTATCGGGAATGGGCCGTCACTCACCTCAAACACACGCCATGTTAGGGGTTTGTTGTTGTTGTTGTTGTTGTTTGTTTGTTTGTTTGTTTGTTTTTATTTCATAATATGTCTAAAATATGTTAACAGTAAGAAAAGTTATGTCTTTATTGATCAACTAGGGCTAATCAGTATATTAAATATTATTGTTATCGTTAAGTTCTTACGATTTGTTTATGTGAAATAAACTATTATTTAATTATATACTCATGTTTGTATGTATGTATGTATGTGTGGATGGATGGATGGATGTATATGTGTGTATGTATGTAGGTATTTATGTATGTGTGTGTGTGTATGTATGGATGTGTGGATGGATGGATGGATGTATATGTGTGTATGTATGTAGGTATTTATGTATGTGTGTGTGTGTGTGTGTGTGTTGTATGTATGTATGTATGTATGTATGGATGGATGAATGGATGTATATGTGTGTATGTATGTAGGTATTTATGTATGTGTGTGTTTGTGTATGTATGTATGTATGTGTGTGTGTGTGTGTGTGTGTGTGTGTGTGTGTGTGTGTGTGTATGGATATGTGTATGTATGGATTTATGTATGGATGTATGTATGTATGGGTGGATGTTTGTATGTGTGTATGGATGTATGGATGTATGTATTTTTGTTACTTTTATTTGTTTCCTGCCTTGTGTGTATTTTGACAGTATTCACATTTGCACTGAATACTTTGCATCAACAAATATCCAGTTATTCATAGGGTCATTCTATAACTGCGAGTACATCTCATGTCCGTGGGATTTTTCTTTAACATATTTTCATCAATATATATCAGCAATGCTTTATTTTCCTAATACAAAATAATATTTTCCCAAATCCCACCACTACATGTGGGAAAAGCCATGTCTTTTTTTCCTTTCATTTTCTCAAAAAGAAGGTATATTTCACATAAAACCCTGGTATTCAGTCCATCCAACTCGATTAAGCATGAAAATGACCTCAAATATAAATTCATTTCATAATTTTGCCTTTAGAAAGATTAGATGACAGTCAACAGTGTTCAGAAAATTCAGAAAATGTCAGCTAAGTTACCCATCAACTGTAAAGGTAAAGGTAACCTAGTGGACAATAGGTAACATAGATGACATGTTGTTGTTATTGTTGTTGTTGTTGTCATCTTTGTTGTTCAACATGTTGATGTTTTTAAACAAATGTATCTATTAATTTATTTGCAGTGTTTCAGACTTTAAGTCTGTTAGTGAACTGGAAATGGGAATAAACGTCAGCCATGCCCAGCTAATGAAGCATAGCATTTCATTCAACATGATGGAACGATCTTGGCCAAGATGACAATCTAAATCACAATTTTTGGATCAATAAAAGTAAAATCATAACCACTATCAGAATTAATTTCTTTGAAAAATGACATTATTATCTTTCCACTTATTAAAATCAGGTCACCAAAGTCATAAATCCCAGCATCGCATAGACAAAATATCATGATCATCAAATTCAAGAGAAGAAATACAGTAAGTAAATAAGTTAGCTCATTGTCATATCATTCGTGTTTTGATTTTTTTCAGTCCTCCTGATTACCAGAAGATTAGATGAGCTGAGTAAACTAAGAAAAAATGTTGAAGGGGGGTTATAATATCTCCTGGTCAGTACAGCTGTTCAGGATCTCTTCCATCCTTGTGGCTGACCTCACTGTTAAATGCAGTACACTGGATCATTAGGAGAATTGGTTCGGGGTGGTGCAGAGTAAGCGCAACACATCTACTACTGGAGGGATCAAATCTGTGCCATCTGACGCTCAGGGATTTATGGGTTAGTGCAAATTGCTTTTCCCAGTGGGGAGATTAAGAACTGAGTGGTGTTTACAGTGAGGGCTGAGCTGTGTGTTCTTCCTTGGCTCCTGTGCTAAAAGAGAATGTTCTTGGCTGTGTGTTCAGGACCTGTGTGTAGAATCTGACTGGATGTGATTGGAGGACTATGTGCACTATGCAGATAGATGCTGTAATTGTGCTGATCTCTATCTATTTAATGGGTGCTGCTGGGAAGTCAGTCCACCAGAGGGGTTATAAACCTGAGGCCTACAAGCAAAGCAGGTAAAGAGGTCATTTGCTCAGTAAAATTCTGTGTGTTGTGTTGTGTGTGTGTGTGTGTGTGTGTGTGTGTGTGTGTGTGTGTGTGTAAGTAAAAGTCTCTTTTTCGTTTGCAGTAACTGTAGCGGCTGGTTTGGTGTCCATTGTATAAAATGTAAAAAAAAAAAATATAATAATAATAATAATTTTCATATAATCTAGATGTTAAGTGTTAAAGTGAGATTTTATAGTTTTGAAAATGGCATTTGTACTGACATCTGACACATCGTTCATATTTAGTTCATAGCTTGTCTTGTACTGTAGCATTCTCCATGTTATAAAGGATATTATATTGGGATTTTAAAAAATCCAATTGGCTAGATTCAGTTTGCTTAAATTTTATGTTAAACTGAAACAATTAAAGGGAGCAATATAGTCAAAATATTTTCAATTGTTAAGATTTTTCAGTGTACATACAATATAATGGCATAGTATGGTGTCCTGGAGTAAGACCAAGACAACAGAATTCTGACAGGGCTGTAAATTGCAATATACAGAAAGAAAATTTTTATTCCAGAAATTTCCATTCATTAGTAACATTAGTTTACTCTTTATCAAGGCTAAACATGATTGCAACAATATTTAACTGACTAGTATTTCATCATTTACATCACCTTTCTTGTCATTTTAACATGGAAAATTGTCATATGCAGTATATATTGATATATAAAGTGTTATATGTGGTAGATTTCTTAATAGTAGTACTCTCAGACCCATGCATCTAAAGCGCACTTCAGGCTGAGTTATATGATTCACTTTGACTCAGCTTGTTGAAAATAGTTAGCCTTAAATATACAGCTTATATAACTTAAAAAAGGTATAAATAAAATAAAAAAAGGTATATGCAGATTTATATTAAACTGAGTATTCCAGCTGAAGACATCATTAAAAATGGGCACCCTTGTGTACAAGTCAGTGCACACCCTGAAGTGAGTAGACCTGCAGTTTTGTTCACTGATGTAGGCAGGAGTGGATTGGACAGACCTCAGAGTCAAGAGGATTAGTAACCAGCTGCTGAGTGACACAGAATAGAAAAGCAGCCATTACCACAGCACTCTCACTTTCTCGCAAACAGCAACACCCTGCCTTCGTCATGACAGATTATATCATTATATAATTTTACACCTTGGCATTCCGCTGCCTGGTAGTCTGTGAGACAGTACACATTTTGCTTTTGTTCCTTCAATAATCTATTTTAGACATTTAAATTAATTTACTGTGACCTATTTTATATTACGCATGCAAGGCTTACTGTGCATAAACAGCATATTCATATGTGATGTTCAAATAACAGTGCAATAACTTCTCTGCCATAAAGATGGAAAAAGAACATATATATATATATATATATATATATATATATATATATATATATATATATTGTGTGTGTGTGTGTGTGTGTGTAATCATTGATATGGTAACGTTTTCTGTGAGGGTGTTTACTTAGAATTTTTGGAAGGAGTCTCTAGTGTCGGCACTTTGTAACAATCAGAGGTAGAGCTGTTCCTTTAAGTTTTCTGACATGGGAAAGTTTTCATGAGAGAGGTCTTTGCGGTATCTCTGTAAAATGACAAGCTACTTATATGACTTATTAAGGTCAAGAGAGAGGCTGCTGAGAGAATGACTATTTATAACTTAAGTGATAACAGGAAATTGTTTTGTGGATACAACATTATATGTAATTAAAAATGAATAAAAAAAGTATTATAGGTGGTTCTTTAATGAATAATAAAAAAAGCAAATTGCTGTGGTATAAGATAAAGGTATAATTCAACTCTTCAGGATGTGCTGTTATTGGAAAATAAACTTCATAATTTATAGTTTTCCTCTAACAGCATGCACAGTCATATTTTACAACGTGTTATCAATGTGTTTTTGAAACAATGTGACCCGATTCTTCTTGTGTAGATCCCGGAGGGAACTAGAAGTGGTAGACGGAGGAACTCACAAGTCTGGCAGGTCTGAAGATGTTGCTTGATTTTATTTAAGTTGCACTTCCAGTGTATCAATCTAGCTAGAAACAGAGCTGGCTGAATTATTTATGTTTTTGTTTAAACCAAACATGATCTGTATTTGAACTTTACAGTTTTATCAGTGTTGGCATAGTGTGTCATTCAATTTATGTAGACATAAATATCTAGGGGAGAGTTTCACATCTGTCACATAGATTGCTATTGATCCACACCAAAATCACTAAGCATTTAAGGGAAGAACTGTTATGTTTAATGTTAATTGTTAAGCTGTGGTTGCAGAAGAATACTTTTAACGATAAACAAGATTTTAGCTTAATGAAATACATACTGATTAAATGTACAGTACTCTGGATCATATCATTTATTGATAAAATTGTAAATTGCTGATTTAATTTAGCTAAATTAAGAATTATTAAATTACCTGTAATCACTGAAACAGTCCAATCTTCAGAAGAAGTCCGGATCTAACAAAATCTCCTGTGACAAAATCGGAACAATTATTAAGGATAGAAGACCATGACTTTACAATGAGGCCAGCATTTGGAGGTAAGTCTCCAATATTCTTATCAGCTAATATGTTTTTCTGAATTCTATGTCAAATACATCATGATTAGTGCAAGTAGGCAATACTAATAAAAACAGAGCTAAGACCTACTAAGGAGACTCAGGTTCAAATTCCAGGTACATACTGTACTATATGTAGAAGGTAACTGCCATCAATTCCTGTGAAATATCTGCGAACATGCAAGCAAATTACCAATGAAATTTCAACATGATGTATCTGGAGAACTCATAGCAGTGAGTATTGTCTGAGACTGTGAAACTAAATGATCATATGCTAACCTGCTCAATCCTCAAGGAGAGCTGCAGTGTTAGGTCAAATGACTTGTCTCTGACAGAATGAATACACTGATACAAGGCCAATATCCTGTGGTAATATTTGAATATGCTCAAGCTGAACATGACTGCATGATTTGTTTGTGGTTGAATGGTCAGTTTATAGGGATTTAGTGTGATGTCATGGCAAACAGGATTATAAAACCTTTGTATGCATAGACACGCTCAGTATTTTGCAATGAAAGCAGAAACCGTAAGATATTAACATAATCTAAAAAAATACATATATCATACCAGGATCAACACAACAATGATTATAAATGGCAGTGACATTACTGATGTTAAAAAAAAAACAAGATACATGTGCTTAATGTGAAGAGGACAGTGATAGTCATCTTCTCTTCTCACTGTAAATGATCTGCTATGTAACGACAGCTGATGATGGCTTTAAAATGACCTAGTGAAGGCAAAACAGAGACCTAGTCAGATGTGGGAATTTTGATCCACTGTGACCTAAATGTAGTTTTGTTTCTATTGTGGGAAATTATTTCGAGCTAAAAACTAGCACCATCAAATACTCATGGATTGATGAAACCCTTTTCTTCACAGTTGTAAAGAACACATTTAGTCAAGTGTGTAACATTTATAAGCTTGGAGTGAATACAAATATATTAAAATATATTATAATGAATAATGGAACCTCTGAAAGAGAGAATGTAATCTTTGCTGTGCTTATTTAATATAATTATGCATTTGCAGGACCTCCTATACCAGTCGGGGTAGATGTTCAGGTTGAGAGCCTTGACACTATCTCTGAGGTTGATATGGTATGTATTTGTCTATAAATTAAATTAGTTATAATATATGAATGCGTGAAACTGACGTACCAAACACACGGTAAGCTTCTGCACTTGTTTGGTAATAGCTGGGGTAATCTGGGTGTGATTTGTTTTGCTTTTTGATTCATTTACCTGCAGACAAGGACATAAAACATGGACAATTAAACATCACTTCCAAACTGCCGCTTAAAAAACTCTCAAGGGAACCATAACGGTTGTTGATTCTAATTTACAAAAAGCAACTAAAATCACATAGAAGCATCTCCACATTTTAAGACTAATATAAATGCCAGGACCTATGAATATACATGAATATGCTACCAAACTACTCAGAAAGTTTCAGTGTTTGTTTACATCTTGAATCTCGATTCATGAGTCTTGATTTACAGTAAATCATTATGTTCTCGGCTAAACCTGTCAAAAATATCACAACTTAGGGACAGTTGATTGTCCATGGTTACCCCAAGGTTGTGTGCAGTAACTGAATTTCTTCAGGATGCATGAAATAAATAGTAGTTATTAATAGTTTCTTAGTAGTTCTCTGGGAGACATTCAAGAAATAGTAGTTATTGATTAGCTAATAGTGAACTACCGCATTAATCTGTGTGGTATTACTAACTAAGTCATTAACCAGAGTTTCTAGTTAGTTAATAGTAGTTACTAGAAAGTTAATATTGCATTATTCATTTCTTCCAGTGTAGTTACTCATTAATGACGGATCTGTATTCTAAAGTGTTACCCTTACTTTAAATGAATTTGTAATGAAAAGCTCCACCAAAAGCAGATAAACAGATGACTGACATTAGTAAAACTGCAGTGATTTCTCAGTACTGTATACGCTCATAGAAGCCTGCATCATACAGACCTATAGAATGGTCTCTACTTTCCTGAGACTATAGTCTACAGGAAAAGTTGGACAGATATAATAAGTCTGCAGCACGGAAGAAAATATACATTCGAAAATGGTATAAGCATTTAAAAATCCTTGTTTATGAGTGGTTCAACTAGTCAAATCATTTAACAGAGTGGCATAATGTAAAAAATTATTGTGTGTAAATGTGATGAATGTAATTACATGTCATACATGTAAGTTGTATCCCAAATCATGAAACTGTGGTGCAGAAAGCTGTATTATTATGTCCTAGGACTTCACTATGACTCTTTATCTGAGACATTATTGGAAGGACGAGCGCCTATCCTTTCCAAGCACCAACAACCAGAGCATGACCTTCGACAGTAGGCTGGTGAAGAAGATTTGGGTGCCTGACATGTTCTTTGTTCACTCGAAAAGATCTTTCATCCACGACACTACCACGGACAACGTGATGCTGCGGGTTTATCCTGACGGAAACGTGCTCTACAGTCTACGGTACAAAACATATCTAAGACAAGTGTATTATTATTAATATCATAACGAATGTCTTTTTTGACAAAGGTTGTTTAGATTTATATTAGCCAGCATAGAGAGTTCCTGTGGCAGTTTTGAGGTTTTTCGCCTTGCTCAGGGCAGAGCAGCAGGAGGAAGGGATCAGCTGGAGAGCAAACAACTATGTCCAAATGTTCCTGCCTCCAGGCTACTGCTGTCCACAATACACCACTTTTAGTTAAATTTAGAACATTCCACTCAATATTGAACTCATGGACCTCAGATCATGCTGCAAGGGACAGCATCTCTGAGCAATTGCTTCTCCTCTCCTCTCCTCATGTTCACACACAGTTTAGTGTAACCTAGGGGTATACTACACTTATGTGACATTTCGGGATTTCAGTTAGTTTCTTAAAGCCTGCAGCAAAGGGGACACATGGCCTGCATAATGTGGTAATCAAGAGAAAAACTACACATTTATATCTTCAATATGCGTCTCTAATGGATTATTAAATTAATAAAACTAATTACTATGAATAGGCACAACAATCTAATATCTTGATATTACAAACTAAACTAAATGTAATTCATTTCATGCTAACATGTAGTACCGCATTCATAGGATGAAAATGTGAACACAATTAAAATATAACTTTATATATATATACAGTATCACAAAAGTGAGTACACCCCTCACATTTTCTAAATATTTGATTATATCTTTTCATGTAACAACACTGAAGAAATGACACTTTGCTACAATGTAAAGTAGTGAGTGTACAGCTTGTGTAACAGTGTAAATAACCCCGCAAAATAACTCAACACACAGCCATTAATGTCTAAACCGCTGACAACAAAAGTGAGTACACCCCTAAGTGAAAATGTCCAAATTGGGTCCAAAGTGTCAATATTTTGTGTGGCCACCATTATTTTCCAGCAATGCCTTAACCCTCTTGTGCATGGAGTTCACCAGAGCTTCACAGCTTGCCACTGGAGTCCTCTTCAACTCCTCCATGAAGATATCATGGAGCTGGTGGATGTTAGAGACCTTGTGCTCCTCCACCTTCCGTTTGAGGATGCCCCACAGATGCTAAATAGGTTTAGGTCTGGAGACATGCTTGGTCAGTCCATCACCTTCACCCTCAGCTTCTTAAGCAAGGCAGTGGTCGTCTTGGAGATGTGTTTGGGGTCGTTATCATACTGGAATACTGCATACTGATCATGCTCTGCTTCAGTATGTCACAGTACATGTTGGCATTCATGGTTCCCTCAATGAACTGTAGCTCCCCAGTGCCGGCAGCACTCATGCAGCCCTAGACCATGACACTCCCACCACCGTGCTTGATTGTAGGCAAGACACACTTGTCTTTGTACTCCTCACCTGGTTGCTGCCACACCTACTTGACACCATCTGAACCAAATAAGTTTATCTTGGTCTCATCAGACTACAGGACATGGTTCCAGTAATCCATGTGATTAGTCCGCTTGTCTTCAACAAAGTGTTTGCGGCTTTCTTGTGCATCATCTTTAGAAGAGGCTTCCTTCCTGGACGACAGCCATACAGACCAGTTAGATGCAGTGTGCAGCATATGGTCTGAGCACTGACAGGCTGACCCCCCACCCCTTCAACCTCTGCAGCAATGCTGGCAGTACTCATACATCTATTTCCCAAAGACAACCTCTGGATATGACGCTGAGCACGTGCACTCAACTTCTTTGGTCGACCATGGCGAGGTCTTGGCCACCATGCTGCAGCTCAGTGTCAGGGTCTTGACAATCTTCTTATAGCCTAGGCCATCTTTATGTAGAGCAACAATTCTTTTTTTCAGATTCTCAGAGAGTTCTTTGCCATGAGGTGCCATGTTGAACTTCGTGTGACCAGTATGAGGGAGTGTGAGAGCGATGACACCAAATTTAACAGACCTGCTCCCGATTCACACCTGAGACCTTGTAACACTAACAGGTCACATGACATTGGATTAAATATTTACAAAAATGTGAGGGGTGTACTCACTTTTGTGAGATACTGTATATATATATATATATATATATATATATATATATATATATATATATATATATATATGAGAAAAAACACAGAGAGACATTTAGTGTGTTTGATATTCAACAGTGTATCCTCTAAAAGCATTGTAAATTGTTTAGTAAACATAAGATGACACTGTGGGTAATAGTGAATATTACCTATGAATATAACCACCAGAATACTTTTGCAAGACTGTACCATATTAATTGGATGAAACTGTCAAGGTAATGGGATGAAATTATGATGTCATTGTGTTTTGCAGAGTAACAGTCACTGCCATGTGCAATATGGACCTCAGTCGTTTCCCCCTGGACACACAGACCTGCTCACTTGAGATAGAGAGCTGTATGTAGATTAGAATTTTTTTTATTGAATTATTACTGTGAAATATTATACAGACAACTTATAGGTTTCTCTGAAAGCACTGTATTACAGTATTGACTGGTGAACATACTATAACATTCAAACAATTAATACATTACCTGATTGAGCACTAGAATGGTCTGAACCAGTGACTTTGAATGTATGCACTAGGCACTAACAAAATCCAGGTTTGTGTGACCATCTACCAGCTGTTCAAATTGGTAGAATATATTTGCCAGCTGGTAAATAGAAAAATAATTAATGAATTATTGTTAGAAATGCTTCATTGTAATAACACAACAGTAGAGAAATTAGAAAATCTCCAACATGTATTGATCAATTTAGTGTTATAATAAGGACGCTGGAAAACAACCTACCACCTATAAAAGATCAGCTTGACAAGCTTGGCCTGTACTTTGGCAGCTGATGGCTGGACAGACTAAGACAGATTTTTCAGCAGGATTGCCAATTCTAGCATCTCACAGACTGGCTACAACTGGGGAAACCACATCCAAATTCAACACTCATCTGTAGAATGTCACATAAAGAGCCATCAATTATTTGTCTTGAATATGCTACAGTATTTTATATATATATATATATATATATATATATATATATATATATATATATATATATATATATATATATATATATATATATATATATATATAAATAAAAAAGACTATATCAGGTGTCATTGTTGCTAGCATTGACCAAAGGAACCTTACAGTTTTATCATGCTGCTGAAGGGCTCAAAATTTTGTGCAACATGAGTCCATGAGATCATCCATGTGTGAGTGCAGGCCAGTGGCATTGATGGTGTGGGGAATATTTTACTGCCACACATGAATTCCTATGATACACACTGAAGAACATCTAAATGGCAGTGTATCAAAACATGATTGCTGATAAAGTTCAGTTAAATATTATTTGTACAGCACTTTTAACAATGTACATTGTCACAAAGCAGATTTACAGAAAGATATAAATTCAGGATATACATTTTAAATGTATAAATGTACCCCTAATGAGCAAGCCAGAGGCGACAGTGGCAAGGAAAAACTCCCTGAGACAATATGAGGAAGAAACTTTGAGATAAACCAGACTTAAAAGGGAATCATCCTCACCTGGGTGACACCGGATAGTGCAATTATAAATAATTCCCTTCTATAACTGTGTACATGGTCAAAATATGCAATTGTATAACCAGGAAATGGATTATAATTTTCACATGAAGTCTATTTTGTTGACGTTATCAGTTGTTCACTAATGGAGACTTGAGTGCAAAACTGTTTATGGCAATTGCAGTCCTCAAGTTATCATAGCAATTGTAGTCCAACATAGTAAAACTGTTCATATCAATTGCAGTCCAAAGCCATCTTCATGGTTTTTATGTGGTACCAGCTTAATAATCTTAGTAATTTTAGTAATCTCACTAATCTTTACATATTTACAAGTACAGTATATTCATTCCTACCGATCATCCACTCTTCGAGCATGGTATTGTATATACCATTAGTGAAATGAACTCAACAAGTTGTCATTTCTACAATGGTCTGCACAGTACCTGAATCTCAACTTTATCAAATACCTTTGTGATGAGGTGGAAAGAGCGACCTGCAGCAAGCCTATTATTCATGCTATATGCTACTAGATATGTGTACCTAATAAACTGGCAACTCACTGGACAAGCAAATCCAAAAAGCCAAGAAAAGTAGTGACCGAGAAATCTTCTATAGAATGACTGTCATGTATAGCAAAATATGCTGTATTACCATTGTAGATGCATACACTGATGATGACCTCATGTTGTACTGGAAGAAAGGGAATGAGTCATTAAACACAGATGACAGGATCTCTCTGTCCCAGTTTCTCATCCAAAAGTTTCACACAACTACAAAGCTGGCTTTCTACAGCAGCACGGGTAATCCATCATATTGTGCTACTAATACAATACTACTTTAAAAACTGTCACCCACTATGTTACAAAATATATATATTTTTTTTACAGGCTGGTACAATAGGCTGTACATCCACTTCACCCTCCGGCGCCACATCTTCTTCTTTCTGCTGCAGACATATTTCCCTGCCACGCTTATGGTCATGTTGTCCTGGGTGTCATTCTGGATCGATCGCAGGGCCGTGCCTGCTCGAGTACCTTTAGGTTAGTTCACAAAGTAATGTTCCTACCTAAACCTAACAGAGTACAGTAAAACAGCTTACTTGTATGCATGTCCAAAAATGGTTTTCATTTGGAGTATTTATTGATGCTCATTATCTAACTTTTTTTATTATTTAAAAAAAAAGAAGTAGCATTATTGAATTAACTGGGAAAAATACATGACAGCAATATGTTTTTGTACTGAAAAGCAAAAAAAAACAACAAGAAAAATCCTGAGACAATTTTGAAACTTTACTTGAACAACTACCTTCAACATGAATGTATATTGGCTTGTCAGTTGCAGCCATCAAGTTCAGTACAGACTTTCCAAATACCTAAATGTTATGTACTGCTGCTTAAATGGTGCACATATTAATGGTTCCAGACATGCAATAATAATATATTGTATTACCACAAAGTGGACTGGGTTAGTCTCTTTATTTGAGGCTGTTTAAATATTTTTCTGTGAGAAATCAATCACATCTATACTATAGGTTAAAAATAAATGTGTAAGATCATTCTGCCCTCACACGGCTGTTAACTGTTAATCAGGTATCACTACAGTTCTTACAATGTCCACCATCATCACTGGCGTCAATGCCTCCATGCCACGTGTGTCCTACATCAAAGCAGTGGACATCTACCTGTGGGTCAGCTTTGTGTTCGTGTTCCTCTCTGTTATTGAGTATGCAGCTGTCAACTACCTGACCACCGTGCAGGAGCGCACAGAGAGGAAGCTCAGAGAGCAAGTGAGTGTACACATAGTATCAAGCTGATACAACATCATACAACAAAAAGCAAAGTTTTAAAAGTGAATGCCCCAGCAGCATTAATTCATATTTGATACATTATCTTTTAACTGACAGGCAGGGTATCAACCCCTTGGCAAAAGTCATTTTGCACATACAGGACTAATACAAATGATAGCATGCTCAGTTTGGTGCTTGTAAAACACTAGAGCTCTTATTGACTGAATTGATTTTACTCTATATAAAATAACAACAGTTCAACTCATAGGTCCCATTATGCAATGTTGCATTTCAGAAATGTTTCATATAGACTACATTTACATGCACATTAATATTCCAATATTAAAAGGAATTTGGAAATATTCTAATTAGTATTGAGTCATGCAATCCGATTGCCTGAAATTTGTTGCATGTTGTATTCAGAAAATCCACTGAAAGGAAATATATGTGCATTCTCAGTCCACAAGGAATTGTGGGTGCTAACAGATGCTTAGCTGTAGGCTGGGTATTTAGGAATGGCAACTTAGGCATACTTATAACACTCATGTGTACAAGAATTTTCCGATGCCTGTACACATATAAACATCGTGTTCGGAATACGTCTGCAGCCCGAATATAGACCTTAAATGGAATTTGATGTGCATATAAATGTAGTCAAAGATGCTCTTATAATTAAAAGGTTTTGATTTGACTCCATTTACCAAATACTATTCATCCTGTTAATGCTCTGACTCTTTAGTTACCCTGCACATGTGGTATAGCACACCCAAACGAGCACATGATGGTGACTACTGCCTATAGTGATGTGGATCAAAGCACCACAGGGAACTATGGGATGCCAGACAATGAAGTGAGACAAGAGAGGGTCTTTGCTCAGTTCACATTAGCAGACAATCAGACCACCAGTCAGGTGAGGAGCTTAAGAAGCTACGTCAACATCTGGATAGACACTCACGCCATAGACAAGTACTCAAGGGTGATTTTTCCTGGAGCATACACCCTCTTCAACATCATCTACTGGTCCATCTACTCCTAACACACCACTGAGCTACAGCACTGGAGTGGTCTGAACTATCAAAGGCTGGGATAGACATTGTGGAGGTGCAATGAAAGTTCACAAGAAGAACAAGAAGCTAACAACAGGGATGAAAAAGGTATCATTTAATCCATTTGTCCGTTTTCTTCAATTTTACAACACTTATGAAACCTTCTAAATAAGGATGTTAATAAGAAACATTTTGAGAAAGTATTTTTAGTTCTTTAATTAATTTGGTTTATGGTGCTGTAGGCAACCTTTGTACGAGAATTTCAAGAAAATTGTTGAAAACAATCAGGGGTTCTTAAATATGTACCGATGAAGTATATGGAATTATTTGTATAGTTAAAGGTGTCCTGGGCTACAAAATATTTATTTTATGAAGATTAATAAATAGACAAAATATAATTGTATTGTATATAAATAGATTCACAGAACTGTCCACTAATAGAACACATTGCATGCAGGTATATTTATAGGCTACGTGTTTCTCAGTTATTGAAGTTTGGATTAAACGCATTCAATTATAGTTACCAGTCAAACAGGCTATTAACTATAAGAACTCAGTGATTAATGATAATGTGATTTTTTCCACTGTACCTAAATAATATTAATAAAAAAATAATAATGGGTTCCCCTGGGGCCCATTTTGAGAACCGCTACTGTAGATTACAGAAAGTACAATGGACTGGGTTTAGAAAACATTACATTCATGTAGACATCACATTCATTGTATTTAATTATATATTTATTCTAATATTCCTTTGAATGCTTTAGATTCTTAATCCACTGCAGCTTAGATTTATCTTTAAATTTAAACACTATGAACACCATGTTCAGCAAAGGTTAAGGTTTCGTGGTTTATTTCTGATTGCCAGATGGTTGAGAAACAAAAAGAAAGCCTGAAAGGCCACGATGTTGTCTACAGTACATGTTAATATCATGTTAATACCACTGTAAATTCTTTAAATTGTTGGAGCTGGAAGGACTTTTAAATATGCTCAATTAATGTTTGTGTAAATAACATTACATGGTGGTCTTGGCAACTGTGAATTTATACAAGAGTTAATTTTGTTGAAATACCGATTTGTGAGGTCTAGCATAACTGTTTCTAAATTGAAGTAAATTAAATAGTTTGCATGATTTTATACTGAATATAATATGAAAAAGTAGCTTGTTATTTGTGCATCTAGCCATTTTGTTATTATTCTGTACCAAGTAAAATGTCAGGGGCTGGTCAGGTGAAATAACATAACCAACATTTTCCCCACTTGAGATCAGTTTATTGTTGCAAATTTAGGATATATTTCTTGTGTGTTGTCTTAATTAATTAATTAATTATTTTAAAAAATCGTTTCTTTGGTTAAAAATGATTGCTCTTACACACAAAAAAATAACTGATTCAAATTGCTGTGATGTTTACACCATTTGTGAATACTGACATGGTTTATGAGAAATGCAATAAACTTGTACATACTGCAGATAAAACCATTAAGCTATGAATGCTTTAATTTATTATTCCTCCACACAGAACGTATAGCACAGAAAGTATAAAGCAGGAATCTGAACAACACAGAACATTAACCACTGAGCCACTGCTGTCCACATGGAGATCACTCAGTTATCAGGAGATATGGACATTACTGTAACGGTGGATGGTCACAGCGAATGATCAACAACAAATCTGGGTTATTACTCAAGATGAGCACTTTATAATTTCACTTCCTACTTTACGATAACAAACTAGTCTTTTAGGTTTACCAAAAGTCATGTTAAACCTGTTTTGTAAAAATAAAGAGAGACTCCCACTGAAATGGTAAAAGTAATTTGCTATTGGCAGCACTGTTATGCCTCAATTTAAATAAAAAAGCTGGGGTTTACACTATGCAAGATAATTTTATTGATTTAATATGCATTATTATTTATTCATCCCATTAATTATCTCATACAGTAGGCTATGGTTTTCACAATGAGTAAAGACCAGTGCAAATATGAAATACATCCTGAAATAAGACGAAAAACACTTACTGCCTTTTACTGTGAACAACTGCTGAAAACATCCAATTATTGCCTATTGTCTTTATTTTTACATTTGAGTTAAAAAAAAAAAAGTTCTCAGATTAGTGGAAGAATATTAGTCTTTATTCTGCCCATGCTTTAGGCATCGTGGAGATCAGCATTAATGATGTTGATGGTATTATATTAGAAGTTTGTATAATGTATAATAATTCAAAGAATACTCTTATCTCGGACTCAGAAGTGAACCCGGATGATCATGATTTTTCTGTTAGGACCAGCTCTTTAGATCTCCAAATGCTGTACATAAAGAAGCCTTTCTTGACACTTGCAGAACATAAATGCAGATATAGCTTGGTTGCTCATTGCACTCTTTAAATCTGACACTTGATGCCATAAGAACAAACTAATTTAAATGCTATGATCATAAAGACAGGGCATTCAGACAGTATTTTAACAGTTTTAGTTGAACTAATTGAGAGCACTCAGTGGTGTAATACTCATACCTGCTAGAGACGGGTTTTTTTTGGAGCCCTTACACGTATGAAATAAAAGATAAAACTACTGATTATTTTGATTGCTTGTCCATATAAATCTTCTTCCAAAACCAGCAGACTTTGGGCCACATTTTCATTCTTAAAAATAAACCACAATAATACAAAGTAAAGCAAACAACATAAAGGTTTATTCATTTGATCTTCTACTAAAGTTGTTTCTTGACAGTGCAGTATCTGATATGCATGAGTTCATATCCTCATTTTTAATTACAATCACATTTTTCTTTGCCAGTAGTGTATTTCGGATACATCAGAAATAAGTCATACCGCTGAATAAACTTAACAGTAATGTAAAATAAAAAGGCAGCAGCACCATTCAGTATACCAAAAAAAAGTCACTTCCAAAGGTGCTAGATTATAGCAGCTTTATTTTGAGGAAGTGTTGCACTGTTACTGTTGTCATGTCTTTATTACTAATATACTATAATAGAATACTAATCCCTAGGATCCATCGCACAAATCTGGTTACCAAACAAAATAAAAATAATACAAAAGGTGATTTAAAAAGTGAATGTGTACCTGAAAAGTAACACTATAGTACTACAGGCATGTTCCTCATTGTTCCTATTTTCATAACCATGTTAAAAAAAAAAAGATCATTACCTTTCCTCTATGACCTACTTGCCCCTGCATCCAAGTCAATGCATCATATTCGAGTGATCTGAATAGGTTTATGGTTCCTGATTCAGTCTCTGAGCAAAATTTCAAGATAATTTAAAAAAAATCTCTGGTGGACACACAAAAGCAACTTAACACATTTAAATCATATGCACTTTCACTTCAATATTGTAATACTGTGCTTCTAACACAAAGTAAATAACACTAACGCTGATAATAACCCCCCTTACCACCCCTTCCCCCTTGGTTTCGTCCTCCACCTCCATCTCGGCCCCATCCACCTTGTCCACGGCTTCCGTGTCCACCACTTCTATGTCCGCCTCCCCCATACCCACCCCCATGTCCACCTCCTCCATATCCACCTCTATGTCCACCTCCTCCATAGCCGCCACCACCACGTCCTCCACCTCCTCCATATCCACCTCTGTATCCACCTCCTCCATCCTGTCGCTTCTGCCATGGCGGCATCTCAGGAGGAGGGGCTTCAATCTCTGAGGGTCTTCCTCCTCGATCAGGAACCCTTCCCATCAGCACCTGGGGATTAATTGGCAAACAAAAAATTCCTGAGCTGAGGAACGGTTAGGTTTATACTATTTAATGCTAAACTGCGAAATTTGTATTTCATTGAACAAAATAATGGTTCACAGAACTTGGTACAAATAGTAGACACCAACTACAATTCATTTATGTCAGTTAATATTTAGATATAATATTACAAAACACTAATGAATGTTCATAAAGATGGCATGAGAATTCATTGAGAACTGTAAGAATTGAACTGTATATAAATCTGTGTAGCAACAGGAGTGTGCTTAAGCCCTAGTTTGTGACTGGAGGGTGGAGTCAAGAGAATGAGTGGTAAGGATGAGCATGCACCTGAAGGTGATTTACTAACAAGTACTTTGTGTTTAAGTAAGTGGCGGAGAGGAGATAAATGGGGGAGACGAGAGAGACCAGTCAATGATGCTGAAAAGCATGCGCAAAAGATGAAAACATGAATAAAGTAATAAAGTAAAAGTGCACACCTGCCTCCTGTTTCCTCATTTCCATCCAAACCTATAAGAGTTACAATATAATATGTGCACAAACATAACTAGAACCTGGAGATGCCATGATCTACTTTGCACTCACCTTGTTCACAGCGCAGGCTGTCCTCTCCCTGCAGGACTCACTGCTGGTCTTCACCATGTGGCAGATATCTTCTCGTGCTGCCAAGAGGTGAGCAAGGCTTATTGATGACTTTAATGTCAGTGAGTGTCTCTTTGGCTGATATGCCCTGGCCATCGTGTCAGTTTTTGCCTGATGAAAAAGAATGTACAGAATTGATTTACTTGATATATACTCACCGACTACTTTATTTTTCACCAAATTTTTCACCTATACATTTGTGCAATTATACAAATCAGCCAATCTGTGGTAGCAGCACCATGCATAAGATCATGCAGATAGAGGATACAAGAGCTTCAGCTTATGTTCACATCAAACATTAGAAGGGGGGGGGGTTAATGTCAGTGACTTTCACAATTCTGTTATTAGTAGTTCCAGATAAGCTAGTTTGAATATTTCAGAAAAATACTGATCTGCTGGGGCTTTCACGCTCAACATGAAAACGTCTCTAGAGTTTACACAGAATGGTGCGAAAAACCCATACAGTGAGCAAATGTTTTGTGTGCTGAAACACCTTGATGAGAGAGAGGTCAGAGAAGAATGGCTCAAGCTGACAGGAAGACTACAGCAACTCAAATAACCACTCTTTACAACCACTGTGAGGAGAAAAGCATCTCAGAATGTACATGTCGAACTGTGAGGCAGACGGACTATGTTAGCAGAAAACCACATCAAGTTTGGTCTGATGAATCTCAATTTCTGCGATGACATGCAGATGGTAAGGTCAGAATTTGGCATCCGCAGCATGAATATGCGTTCTTATGCGATCTTGCATCCTTGTGAACTCGTTCTATATCATCACCCATCAAGAACGCAAGTAGCGGATGACTCATCAAATCACCCAGATGTGTTCTTAATATCAAAGATACAGTTATAGTAATAACGGCTGAGTGCACCGAACCGTTTGAAGTCCCAGAAGTCATCGCGGCAAAGCAATAGCGGATGATGGAAGCCTGACCCATATCTGTAGTTTTACATTTTTAACAACAATTATCTCTTTCTCTCTATCTATATATACATACACACACACCTCTCTCTCTCTCTCTCATTTATATATATATATATATATATATACATATATATACACACACACACACACACACACACACACACACACACACACACACACACACACACACACACACACACACACACACACACACACAGTGCCTTGCGAAAGTATTCGGCCCCCTTGAACTTTTCAACCTTTTGTCACATTTCAGGCTTCAAACATAAAGATATAAAATTTTAATTTTTTGTGAAGAATCACCAACAAGTGGGACACAATTGTGAAGTGGAACGAAATCTATTGGGATTTTTGAAACTTTTTTAACTAATAAAAAAAATGAAAAGTGGGGCGTGCAAAATTATTCAGCCCCCTTGCGTTAATACTTTGTAGAGCCACCTTTTGCTGCGATTACAGCTGCAAGTCGCTTGGGGTATGTCTCTATCAGTTTTGCACATCGAGAGACTGAATTCTTGCCCATTCTTCCTTGCAAAACAGCTCGAGCTCAGTGAGGTTGGATGGAGAGCGTTTGTGAACAGCAGTTTTGAGCTCTTTCCACAGATTCTCGATTGGATTCAGGTCTGGACTTTGACTTGGCCATTCTAACACCTGGATACGTTTATTTGTGAACCATTCCTTTGTAGATTTTGCTGTATGTTTGAGATCATTGTCTTGTTGGAAGATAAATCTCCGTCCCAGTTTCAGGTCTTTTGCAGACTCCAACAGGTTTTCATCCAGAATGGTCCTGTATTTGGCTGCATCCATCTTCACCTCAATTTTAACCGTCTTCCCTGTCCCTGCTGAAGAAAAGCAGGCCCAAACCACGATGCTGCCACCACCATGTTTGACAGTGGGGATGGTGTGTTGAGGGTGATGAGCTGTGTTGCTTTTACGCCAAACATATCGTTTTGCATTGTGGGCAAAAAGTTCGATTTTGGTTTCATCTGACCAGAGCACCTTCTTCCACATGTTTGTTGTGTCTCCCAGGTGACTTGTGGCAAACTTTAGACGAGACTTTTTATGGATAGCCACTCTTCCATAAAGGCCAGATTT
>CM022761.1:21121614-21264114 GCA_012411365.1 Ameiurus melas | reverse complement strand
GACTACATTCCATCTCATAATCACTACTCCAGCCTGATAATGCCTCAGGTCACAAAGACACGGTCTCAAACTGGTTCCATGAACATGACAATACATTCAGTGTTCTACAATAGCCCATTGGGCATCTTTGGGATGTTTCAAGAGTTACACAGCATGAATGTGCAGCTGAGAAAACTGCAGCAATTATGTGATGCAAAAACATGTTTCTCACACTGTGGAATCCATGCAAAAAAGAATTGACAGTGCTCTAAGACCAAAGGGCTATCTTACCCAGAATCAGTATGGTGTTCCTAATAAAATGTACTGTGAATGTATACTTGATTTGCATTTGCACTTACCCTTACATACATAAGGATAAACCAACAATTTTGTACTACATGACTGAGTAAAGCCAAAACACCAAATCATGAGACACAGAAACATGACACAGAATGGCAGAAAGCTGCAGCCCAACATGCCTTGGCTCTGTCTGACCAGCTGAAAGACTGCACAGTCACATCCAACCGCTTGATCAGCATGCGCCGACGACACTCGTAGTCTGCCAAAAGAACACCATTTATCTTCTCCAGCCGTCTCTGAGGATACAAAACAAGTCAATTATTAGAAATAACAATCCATGAAGTAACCAATTACAGTGGTGTGAAAAAGTGTTTGCCCCCTTCCTCATTTCCTGTTCCTTTGCATGTTTGTCACACTTAAGTGTTTCAGAACATCAAACCAATTTAAACAATAGTCAAGGACAACACAAGTAAACACAAAATGCAATTTGTAAATGAAGGTGTTTATTATTAAAGGTGAAAAAAAATCCAAACCATCATGGCCCTGTGTGAAAAAGTGATTGCCCCCTTGTTAAAACATACTATAACTGTGGTTGTCCACACCTGAGTTCAATTTCTCTAGCCACACCCAGGCCTGATTATTGCCACACCTGTTCACAATCAAGGCATCACTTAAATAGGAGCTGCTTGACACAGTAAGGTCCACCAGAAGATCCTTAAAAGCTACACATCATGCCGAGACCCAAAGAAATTCAGGAACAATTGAGAAAGAAAGTAATTGAGATCTATCAGTCTGGAAAGGGTTATAAAGCCATTTCCAAAGCTTTGGGAATCCAGCGAACCACAGTGAGAGCCATTATCCACAAATGGCAAAGACATGGAACAGTGGTGAACCTTCCCAGGAGTGGCCGGCCGCCCAAAATTACCCCAAAAGCGCAGCGACGACTCATCCAAGAGGTCACAAAAGACCCCACAACAACGTCCAAAGAACTGCAGGCCTCACTTGCCTCAGTTAAGACAGCGTTCATGCCTCCACCATCAGGAAAAAGACTGGGCAAAAATGGCCTGCATGGCAGAGTTCCAAGGAGAAAACCACTGCTGAGCAAAAAGAACATCAAAGCTCGTCTCAATTTCTCCACAACACATCTTGATGATCCCCAAGACTTTTGGGACAACATTCTGTGGACCGATGAGACAAAAGTGGAACTCTTTGGAAGGTGTGTGTCCAAGTATATCTGGCGTAGAAGGAACACTGAATTTCATAAAAGAACATTATACCAACAGTAAAATATGGTGGTGGTAGTGTGATTGTCTGGGGCTGTTTTGCTGCTTCAGGACCTGGAAGACTTGCCGTGATAACAGGAACTATGAATTCTGCTGTCTACCAAGAGATCCTGAAGGAGAATGTCCGACCATCTGTTCGTGTACTCAAGCTGAAACGAACTTGGGTTCTGCAGCAGGACAATGATCCTAAACACACCAGCAAGTCCACCACTGAATGGCTGAAGAAAAACAAAATGAAGTCTTTGGAGTGGCCTAGCCAAAGTCCTGACCTGAATCCTATTGAGATGTTGTGGTATGACCTTAAAAAGGCCGTTCATGCTTGAAAACCCTCTAATGTAACTGAATTAGGACAATTCTGCAAAGATCAGTGGGCCAAAATTCCTCCAGGACGCTGTAAAAGCCTCATTGCACGTTATCGCAAACGCTTGGTTGCAGCTGTTGCTGCTAAGGGTGGCCCAACCAGTTATTAGGTTTAGGGGGCAATCACTTTTTCAAACAGGGCCATGATGGTTTGGATTTTTTTTCACCTTTAATAATAAACACCTTCATTTACAAATTGCATTTTGTGTTTACTTGTGTTGTCCTTGACTATTGTTTAAATTGGTTTGATGTTCCGAAACACTTAAGTGTGACAAACATGCAAAGGAACAGGAAATGAGGAAGGGGGCAAACACTTTTTCACACCACTGTATACTAGACATGTTCAAATGACTGAAACCCACTCACTCTTATTCCTGAAAAAGACCTGAATAATCTTGCCAGTTCATGCAGTTTATTAGTTTTACTTACATGTGCTGACGTCTCCAAACAATATACAAATTAGTCATTTAAACAAAAGCAATGCTAACCAGGATAAAGCGTTTACTAAAGGTATATGAATATGGTAAACGCCTCATGTAGCCCCTTGCGAGCTATTTGCCGTGCTCAAGATAAACCCATGATAATAAATATCGTCTTTCTTGGTCCTTCAAGCTTCATATCTGACCACCTGCTAATGTAACTTTTTTGTGGGGTCCCACAAGATCCTAGTCTCAATGCACATCTAAGTTACACCATTATGATTCTGCAAAATATCCACTATTCATGCACATCTACATTCTCTCAGAGACAACACAACGTGCATCTTGAAAAATACAGTCAGGCCAGCATTTCACGGTTTTGTGATCGTAGAAATAAACGCAAAATCAAGCAAACTCTGCAATATTCTGAGAAGCATGCAATTTTCCCCCAAATTACCGCAGATTATGGCCAAGACACGTCATATAACGTCGTCATCACAGCATGCATTGAGTCAAAATCCCTCTTCGATTCATGTGTGTCGAACATGAGTACAGCTATAAGGTCTCATTTACCAACAAACATCACTGTGAAAGGCTGTGCAAAACAATTTAGCGCAACTGCAATTTCACCAATTCAATTAATTTACCGCACAAACACTCTGCAAACTGCCTTGCATTGGAGGGAGCAGCAAAATCAAGCATTTTCAGCCAAATCAATCACAAAAACACTCCGCAATATCTTGTACGGACTGAATATACAGCTCACTGGTGTAATTGATCTGCTTGTTCTAACATGCAAGTCATTCACACAGACCACATACATTTCTGTGAAACTAAAGTTCGGTGTGAAATACTTACCCACTGCTCACTATTAAGGGACTCCTTTAACACTGGTTTTCCAGTGTGCTTCTCTGGAACTTTCTTCAGCAAAACCTTTACCTGAAATCAACAATTAAGGCCAGTCATCAACATTTAACAAAGCAAAAAAAAATTTAATGATTAAAACGGCAAAATGCAAAGGTTTTCACAACCAAACATAGATGTTGCCAGCTCTGTGTACATTTTGAAGTTGATTTAATAAAAAATTGAGACACCGTGTTATATTTCATGAGACAAAAGTAGATTGTTCTTTTAATGTGAGACATTTGCAGTAAAATGACCTCATTTTCAATAGAAGAAAACAAGTCCGTTGTTTGCTGTTGGTCTGGCTCTGGGAGTTTCAGCACTTTGCAAATTGCTTGGAGGTCTTGAAGAGGCGAGATCTTTTTCTCAACCTTTGTGTCTTTAACTTTTTTGCTGGTTATAATCTGCATGGCCTGAAGTTCTGATACTAAAAACACTGCAAAAACAACACTGTTCAGTCACAACTGTAACTCATTCCGATTTAAAAATCACAGTCATACAAGTGACGAAACTTACAAAGGATTTTCAGATGCTCCTTTTTGGTCTTGAGTTCCCCATCAAGCCCCTTGTATGGACAAAACAGCTCATTCAACAATCTGCTTAATTCATGTTTTGCCTTTTCAGGATCATCTGTAAAAACACATCATGGGTAGGCCTTAAGGTTATAAAGTTAGAACAAAAGCAAAAAAGACATGGGCTATGGACTATACCTTGCTGTATTTAAATGCCTAAATGTAATAATGAGTCTTTATTGGTCACATATACATATGCACAGTGAAATTCTTTTCTTTGCATACCCCAGCATGTTAGGAAGCTGGGTTCAGAGCACAGGGTCAGCCATGATACGGCGCCCCTGGAGCAGAGAGGGTTAAGGGCCTTGCTCAGGGGCCCAACAGTGGCAGCTTGGCTGGGGCTTGAACCCCCGACTTTCCGATCAGTAACCAAGAGCCTTAACCACCAAGCCACCACTGCCCCTATGTACTAAAAGCATTAGAAAACAAACAGTTTAGCCAAAAGCCTAAATAAAACACAATGTTAAAAAAAAACAAAAAAAAAACACAAAACAAACAAACCTGGTATTTCTGATTTCTGATCCTTGGTATCACAGTGTTGAAGTTTTGATGATAACCATGTACACACATGCGCAAACTCCTGAGAGTTAAACCCCTGCTCACATGCTGCTGAAAGTGCCTTTTCATCAAGGCAACCACTGTAGCTGTGAAATCAACAGAATGGTCGAAAACTCAACAACAGCAAGAATTAAGACTCAAATGGTGAAAAAGACAATGCTGTTTCAGTCATCAGGAAACAAATTTCCATCATCAATGTTTTATGTTCTAGCTACAGTAAGACAAATAACGGTTCCCAGTGTGCATTCCCAGGGATCCGTCACGTAAAGCCAACAAAACTCTGAAACACCTTAAAGGTTTTTTTGGTACTTCTAAGCTTAAGTAGTAACCACTAGACGTGTTTCTAATAGGATTTTTATTTCCCGACTACATATTCTCTTTAAACTCGTGAAACAATATTTCGATGGTCTTAAAAGGCATTAACACCTGTTATTTTATTTATTATGATTATTTTTTGATGATCATTATCATATTCTGATTGTCCCTGCTCATGAGCTCCTCGCACAGCACAGGTTAACGTTCCTAGCTAACAGTGTTTAGCTACCGTTCCGGCTACTCTAAATTTAAAGGTATGTAAATGTATTTATTTTACTTACCCGACTTGATCAAGTCCATCAAGTATGTCGCATTCCATTGCAGAAAATCAAAACCAAATCAGGAACTTAAACAAACATGAAGGTAAGCGGGAGAGTGCGCACTTTAGATTCAAGCGCGCAGCACACGTGTGTGCGTCAATAATACTTCCGTACTGCAACAAGATCCAGGTTCCACAGTTCCGTACACCGCTAGTTACATTGAGCTTTGTACAATTTAATATCACTATTTTATTATTATTATTATTATTATTATTATTATTATTATTATTATTATCAACTATGACATTTATCGTTTCAAGTTGAAATCGTTATTTCAAGCTCTCCAAGTCTAAACGTCACACAGTATGACACCAAATGTATCTTGTGTAGAAATAATATAATGTATTATATTTTTAAAGAATATTATATCAGGTAAATTGGGACCGTTTAACTTGGCGACATTTATCTCGCCCGATAAGTGAAAGTCTTGTGCTACCAAGAACTGTTACCAAGAACTCCTTGAAAATCTTGAAATACGAAAACTAAAATATGTCCGCCCCCCCCATCCCCCCATCCTCTAAGGTTATAAAATTGTCATGACTACAGTCTACATATTTATAATATACATAAGCATAAAGTTAGTTAAAAGCCATTCTTCTTTAGAATACGATAGAAATGTTTTTCCTTCACGTGTAGGTAATCAACAGTTTAAGGATTTCAGAAATGCATTATGTATTTTGTTTTATTAATGGCAAAACGTTTTAGACAATGTGGAAATTCCAAAACTCAAAAAATTTAATTTTACTCATAGGCTATAAAAGACATGAGCGACTCTATACATGTGAGAAATATTATTACATTTATATAATGTCTCCCAGAAACATATTGTCATAAAGATCATACAGTGAGTGCCAGTGGAAACGTCTTTCTGAATGGCCAGACTGATTCGAGCTGACTGGAAGGCTATGGTTGTTAATAAGCACTCTTTACAGAGAAGCATCTCAGAAAAGCATCTCAGAAAGCACAACACAACGTGCATTAAGGCAGATGGGATACAATAGCAGAAGGCCACCACCTGGTCTTTTTCCAATCTTCAACATTCCAGTTTGCTGTTTCAATTGTAGCCTCAGATTTCTGTTCTTACCTGAGGCCCGTGGTTTTCTGTTGTTGTAACCTATTCGACAACAAGATTTGTTTTGCATTCTGAGATACTTTTCTGCTCACCACAGTTGTGAATAGTTGAACTAATCTGACCTTTCTCCTCTGACATCTCTCATCAACAAGATGCTGCAGCTTGCAGAACTGCAGCTCAATTAATGTTTTTGCACCCTTCTAATAATGTCTAGAGACTGCTGTGCAAGAGAATTCCAAGAGATCAGCAGTTTCTGAAATACTCAAACCAGCCCACCTAGAACCATCCACCATGCCAGGGTTAAAGTAATGCTGCAATTACATATTTGACCCCATTCTGATGTTGGACATGAACATTATCTGTGTATTTTCAGTGTACACCAAATTATTTAAAATATCAGTATGCTTATTATCTTCATATACACTTACATTTTATAACCATTATTAGACTTAATTTTTATACAATAAACAATTTAGTCCTTGTTAACATAGTTGGCCTATACCTACCTCTGTTTCCCATTTGTGAAATTCAGTCCTACATCAAACAACTTCTCAGCAGGTACACAGGTCAAAATATACTGAATACTGATATTCTACACACACACACACACACACACACACACACACACACACACACGCACACACACACACGCAT
This sequence comes from Ameiurus melas, assembly GCA_012411365.1. Classification (NCBI taxonomy): domain Eukaryota; kingdom Metazoa; phylum Chordata; class Actinopteri; order Siluriformes; family Ictaluridae; genus Ameiurus; species Ameiurus melas. The sequence continues at coordinate 21,257,379 of CM022761.1, read as the reverse complement.
ACAGACACGCACGCGCACACAGCTGAGAATACATTAAAACTCACCTTTTATTATGGTAATGTTATTTTATATGTCAAATTACAAGTGTATGATGTAACAAAAACAGTTACAAACATTTGTATGCATATTTACATTATATATTTATGAAACGTAACAAGCTACATCTGTATAAAGAAAATAACAACTATGACATGAGTTACTGAACTATAAATATTACATCATATACTTGGTATTTTTCAAACCATGATACAAATACCTAGACGTGTATAAACCAATACAACCATAGCAAGAGCGGTTAAGTTTGGGATGGAACTTCTGATGGACGTGAGGCACTTTTTCGAGGTTGTCAGTGGGTGAAGCAGATGGCACTAAAACTCAGAGATGCAGATAAAGAACCAGGCAGTGTTCATAGTGGAATCATCAGAGTACCATTTATACTGCAATTACCATAACACAAATGTCTTCACAACTTCAAACTTATCACGTGAGCTTTACATCATCAAGCGCTATGAAGGGGGAAGCCTAGCTACATGTCAGTGCACCAACGCGTCGAAGAATTCCAAAGAAACCACTAAACTGCTGTGAACATAGCTGCTGTTGTTTTTTGTTGTTGTTTTTTTTGTTTGTTTACATCACACTGAAATGACAGATTTACATAAGCAATTCTCTAAACAGTGAAGAATGTTCATCTTTTATGCATTCCAGAGTTATACACAAAGTCCAAGAGTTCAAAAATAAAAGACTAGCAGCAAGTGGTTAAAAACTGAAGACGGATAAATGCTAAGTTAACGGCAAAGTGGAAAGGAAGCAAAGAAAGCAGACAGGTTGCATATTAAATACAGCACATTACATGTGGCTTCACTGTGCTGCTTAATGCAGAATGAAACTAGGCATTACAGTATCTGTCTACAATATAATTGTATGGATGTGGCCTATTCTACATGTCTTCTCAGCCAGCAAGTTTTGTTAAGGTTCATCAAACCTTGGTTCAGCTTGCGACATAAAAACAAACAAAACACGCAATCCCATACAGTATGGGAGGGATAGACTTAAAAAACAAACAAACAAACAAACAAAAAAAAAACTGGAAACATAAAAATGGGTGTGCTTAACGAAAAAGACAAACACAAGAAAACATTTGTGATCAACAATTCCAAAGAATGATTTTAGTTTTAACAGTCATTCATAGCTGAATTTTATTCCTCTCAGCACATAATTAGTGATTGTTTCTAGCAGCTTCATATGACTAAACCTTTGAGAAGTGGACTGCCACTACTGTACCTTCTCTAGCCTTCTTTCTGCAATACAAGACTAGAGAGAATCTCTAGTAAAAGCTCGATCATTTTCATCGTGTACGCCCTCTACTTTCAATGTGAAATAATACTAAAAAGGTGAACTATGTACATAATGCTGTCAACTCAAGCTATAGTATATACTGACAGCAGTGATAAATACAACTCTCTCTTTAAAAATTTGAATGGGATTATTATTGTTGCTTAAATATAGTGTTACATATTTACATAAGGTTTTTGAGTTTGGTACCAACATCTACAATATTAAAGTGTCACATCACCGATTTTTATGACGAGATCTAAGTGTTTCTCATGGAAATATTTGCATAGAAAGTAAAGTGTGTTGATGTAAAATGCACAGGGAGATCAGAGAACTGGAGTATGGAACGCCTCGTACTGGCCTTTTCGAAATTGGGAGCAACTATCCTGCTAACAGGAAAAAACAACAACTTAATTTGGCTGATATATACACAGTATTGTGCAAAGGTCTTGGGCACATGCAACGAAAAAATGTAAAACAAAGGTGCCTTCAAAAAAATATTAAATTAAATGTTTCTCCATAAAAATAAAAATAAAATACTATAAAGAGCAATAAACAGTAATAAATGAAACAAAGGCAATATTTGGTGTGATGACTGTTAGTTAAAAAAAAAAGTAGTCTCAGGTAGAATTAGTGCAGTTTTATTATAAGGAAATGAGCTGTAAGTTTTACTGAGTATCTTGCAGAACCAGCCATGGTTCTTCTGGAGACTTTGACTGCAGCAAATCCAGCAGCCATCATTATGTTTTTTTTTGTCTGAAAAGTGTCTCTTGACTTAATATACTGCTTTCGTTACTGACATACAAACATTTTTCTGTAAGATTTAATTTTGTGCTGGAAAACTAATGTTTGGAAATCTAAAATGTTTTTGTACTGTCTCGATATTGTAGAAGTCATCAAATAAAAATCTATAACAAAGTTTGCACTAAAAAATAGGTTGCCTAAGACTTTTGCACAGTACTATATATATACTGTATATATATATATATATATATATATATATATATATATATACTGTATATATATATATTATATATATATATATATATAATATATATATATATATATATATATATATATATATATATATATATATATATATATATATATATATATATAAATGAATATGCATGTGCATGTGCGAGTAAGAAATTTTCAAAAAAGCAGTGTCTACAAAATTTTGTCTCATAATTCCTCATAATGCCTTACTTGACATAGGGTTTGTGAGTCCGCAGACCTTCCTTAAACCAGGAAGTGATTTATAGTGTTGAGAGAAATCTTTGCATGTTACAGAAAGTCTCAAATGATATTAAATCAGGTCAGTTTGTGTTTTTTTTTTTGGTTGGTTTGTGTGCATTGAGAAATGGGGAAAAGTAACTCTCTAAACTATGACAGAGACTACATACTAGACGGAATATAAAACATGGACATGAAGCTGTAACCAAAGCTTGGAAGTGAGTGCTTTTATAAGGGGCATTTGTATGAAGAAACTCAAATACAGGGATATCCCATTTTAAATGAATACAAGTGCCTTGTTTGAGAATAGAAATTGGACACCCTCTGAACCATGATCATTAAAATACCAAAATGGGTCATGTCGTCTAAGAAAATAAAAACTTGCTGGTTGAGCACAATTTCAGCTTGAACACAAGTAAAAAGCTGAAAAGAACCCAGTTTCGCTCTGATAAACATGAGATGAAATTGAAAGTCAAATGTACATTTCCTGACTAATTGGTCTCTCAATCTCTTGCTGACATGGAAATGAACCAGGGATAAACATGGACAGCTGTATTACGTCATCAATCACTCTATGCTGGAATGCACCTGTGTGGTCCAAATAGTCTTGCCAATTAGAGAAGGATGCATTTTAAACATTAGCACGATTAATAACAAAGGCTATATGTCATACTACCATTTCAAAAGAAATGACGTTACTGTCTCTAACAAAACATTGAAAAGAAAAGCAGGAAAAACACACACTCTCTCTGTCTCACACACACACACACACACACACACACACACACACACACACACACACACACACACACACACACACACACACACACACACACATACCCATTACAGAAATTTAAATTTGCACTGCTAAAACTTGCCCAAAGTGTTTTAGTGTATGTACCATTATTCATGAGGGTTACCTTTCACAGGACTAGTGCATGTTTTCTTTTGTCTAATAATTACACAGTCAGCGAAGGCTCCAATCGAAAGAGAAGGCCACTTTAACCCTGCTGCAAATTCACAAAAAGCAAGAAAATATCCCTTTTAGCATACCCATACAGCAGATCCTCTGTATGCACAACCAGTTTTGTTTTCTTTGTTATAGTTTTGATCTCTGTACAAAAGACAACATTCCTTCACAAAGGTTACACGCAATTCGTAATGAAAGTCTGACATTTGTATGTCAAGCGATTTTGTCTCTTTTTTATTTTTGCTCATTTCGTGATTCGCGTTCATTCCATAAACGCCTTCCCTTCCGTAACGAGCTCCGTGACGTGAGCTCGAGAGCCCAAGAAGATCCGGTCATTGGCTTCTGCTGCTCTCGGCCAAATCAAATCTCCAAAGCCTCCAAAGTGGCGGGTGGAGCACCTCACCCGCCTCAAGGGGTGAATGAAAAAAGAAAAGCGACGGCGGCGGTTGTTTCTTCACATGGCCGTGTATTTCTCCCCCGTCGGCTCGGCTCAGCCGGCGGCCTTGTGCTTGCCACCGCAGCAGTGGCAGGCCTCTCCACAGTGGTGACAGGCCCGCAGTGGTGGGTAGCAGCACATGCATGGTGCGATTATGGAGAGGCCGAGCAGAGCCAGCCAGCGCACACAGAACTGATCTTCGCTGGAATCGCACGAGCATGGGTCCGAGAAGTCCCCCTCCGAGTCGGACATGCAGTGGTAGAGCATGCTCTCTGCGCACAGCATGCAGCTCACCTTGTAGATGCACTGCTTGATGGGGTCAGGCGCGTCCTGGCACTCCCCACGTCGGTTCTCCTCATGGTTGAACATCTCACGGCAATATATGCAGCGTGAGCGCTCGCCGTCCTCCCGCCTCCTCCGAGACTTCTTAGACTTTAGTAGAGGCGAAGGCTGCTGAGTTTTGATCGAGTCCTTGGTGCCGGTGCGATGCTCAGAGCCTTCCAGAAATGAGTACTCACTTTTCTTGCTGTCCAGTTTGGTAAATGTGGTAGAGAAATCAGCATCGTCACGCTCTGTGTCCTGCTTCCACATGACCGGGTGCCTGTAGTCCTCATACCCGCGGATGAGGACGTCCTTGCGGGGGTTGATCCGAACAACCTCTTCGTCGTCCATGTGAAAGCTCACGTGGCGTGTCGTGGAGAAAGAGACCTGAAACAATAAGGAGCACAGAAAATTAGAAGGATTGGGTCAGGTAACAGTAACGTCAAGAAATGCAGTTTGTCTAAGGCTTGAACTGACCTGCGGGGGCAGATAGCGATGACTGGGGCTGGAGAACTCCTCAAATGGCTGAGCACGCACATAACAGCTACTGAAAGGCTCGGTGGAAACCACTCGGCTGTGCGGAGAGAACGGCTCTCTAATGGGCGTGCAGATAGAGGGAGGCTCCTGATTAACCTGAAAAATGAGGAATCAATAATTACAGCCTCTGATTATATGCAACTGACCTCACAAAGATCAACCGGTAGTGCCATAGCTGATAAAATAAATAAAATAAAACAAACAAAAAAAAAAACTATCAAGTGTTCTCTGTCCTTCCACCAGGTGGAGTCTGATATCCAGCAACAACTCTGGCATGGGAACATTTTCATGAGTACTTAGTTTCTGTTGTCCTTGCAAACGTTCCCAGACACATTTTTATAGGTGCAGATTCTGCAAATATGCCCTTATCAAACACAGACACCTCCAATGTGCCAGATAAAGTAGCTCAGAGAACAGGAATGGATCCTACATCCCCAAAACCCTAACCTGATATTTTTGTTGTAAATACATATTATGTCCAATAGTGTGTTCAAAATAAAAGAACAACAAACTTATATATACAACTTATATATACTATCTCATTTTGTATTATTATGTTCACAGTTTGTGATTATTGTTCTTCAACTTTCATCATCATCCAGGCACACACACATCCCCCCCCCCAATGTAATGTCCAGGTCGCTGCTGCACTAACATCTGATCAGCAGTGGTTCTGGGGTGGTCCATTTCCACTGGTGGATGGGGTCAAGGGAGCTGACAAATTGTGCATAGCAACAGATGTGCTACAGTGAGTAATTATATACCTACAAAAGGAAACTATTTGGTAGGTGTAGAAGATAAAATGGGTGTAGCTAGAAAGTAGGTGTACCTCATAAACAGGAAAAGGGATTGTATACATATTCAGAAATGTATGCTGTCTAACAGATGGTCATTCATCCTCCGGATACTCCTGGAATGTTGCTGAGATGCAGCATGTAAACAACAAAGAGGCGAGCAGCTTTGAGAGTCTGGTGTGAGTTAAACCCGACCACCTCCACCGCAACACAGGAGGAGGAAGTTCCCAAAAAGCTCATGGAAGTGGGGAGCTATCATGAGGCTGGAAAATTGATATCTAAATTACAGCGTGCGCATCGGTGAAGCCGCATGAGCTTGCTGCTTTTAGGGCAGGCATCTTTCTCTCTCTCTCTTTTTCTCACACACACACGCCCACACCCACCTACATCCAGGTTTTTCTGCTCTCTGCATGTGGGGGAGGCTGCTGGCACTGGTTAGTCAGTGCTGTGTGTAAAGTAGCCCACGCCAGTGTTTTAACACACAGCGGAAATCTGGTTTGCTCCCAGCTGCTGCTACAGTAATTACTGTCCTGTGGTTGCTAAGAGATGCTTCCTTTGACTCCCCCCACCCCTCTCCCACCCCCACCCCCCCTTTTCTTTTAACGTACAAGCACACATACAAACACAGTATGAAGAAGGGCAAAAAGGGAGTGAAGTGAAAAATGAAGTGGAGAAAATAGTGCATGCATGTGTATGTTTGAGAGAGAGAGAGAGAGAGAGAGAGAGAGAGAATGCACGGCCAATGGTTCTGCCGGGGGAATGTCATAAACCAGCTCCAGCTGGAGAAACGCAGTCCAGAACTTAAAAAGCCAGATGACAGCTGTGTGTGCGCGCGTGTGTGTGTGCGGTGGGAGGAAGGGAGGAGAGTTAGGCAGTTGAAATGAGAACCAGACTTGGAGTTCCTTTTAAAGCCCTTGCTGCAGAGTGGCCTGAGCCCGAGCATATGCAGGGGCAAATCTGGTTGTGATCTACCCACTGAGCACTGTGGGAGATAAGAACTGAGGCCTGGCAACGCACCAGCACGAGTAGAACGCACATTCACTTGCTCTCTCTCCCTTTCTTTTTCCTCCGCTTTGCAGAATTGCTCTCTATTCATGGCATGTGTGCACAGGTCTGCTTATCAAATACAAAGTCACACGTAATAGCTCTTTTTCACATGCTCTCAAGGACTTGCAACAGTTTGAAGGTTTTTACACTGAACTTTTGTCTTTAGGATCAAACCACTTGAAGGAAAAGATTAAAAGCTGATGCAGAGCGATCACACTATTTACGTTACGTACCCAAGAAATCTCAAATGTGCCGCTCTACAAAAATATACTTAACAACATTGCCAATTAACATAAAAGACAACTTTTATGGATGGGAAAGTCTGCTTAATGCCAGATTTGGCAAGACTTGTTCTCCTTTTCCGAGTTTACTGCCTCCCCACAAGATGATTTTCCTGTACACAACTTCCTTACTTAGGGAGGGAGAGGAGACGGCAAACAAATTCTTGGCTCAAACTAAGATGGCTGCAATCACACCAGGAAAGCACACACTCGGCTCCCAGAGGCCAAATCTTCAGGCATTTCTATCTATTCAAGACAAGGGAGCAATTCATCTTATCTGTACACTCTTTTATTCTGAAAGAGCACACCAAGAGTTTGCATTTATTTATCCTAATTCTTCTAAAGCACCCACAAGACCTTTGAGAAGTCTGCAGTTACTGGACAGATCATGATTCGTTACTTGGAGGCAAAAAAAATTACAGCTAATAAGCCTTAAGAATGGCTTAAAAGTAGAGATGCACCGATGTATCCGTCGATAATCGGTATCCGCAGATAAAGGCTATTTATTTATCACGCTATCGGACAATAGTTTATAAACATCCGATGATCAGGGCCGATTATATCCTGTTTAGATTGCGTGCTGTGTTCAAATGTTCAAATGATGGAGTAGAAATGCTTTTGTTTGTGCTGAGTGAATGTGAGCCTAACAGGAGGTTTTTTTAAATTTCAGTCAATGTTAATATGAATGAATCAAATTAAATACTTACTTTAATCTTCAGAATTTAGTTCATGTGTTAATGTTCATTAGAGCAATGTGTTTTCTGTTTATGAGACCAGTTACTGTTAAACAGCTTGTTGAAATGGAGAGAATAAAGGTTATATTTGCATTTCCTTCAGAATTGTTGAATGATTTATTATTGATTTATAAGAAGGCATAAAAGGCAGAACTATCGGTATCGGCCGATATTACCCTGAATAATCGGTTACCGGTATCGGCTGAGAAATTTAGTATCGGTGCATCTCTACTTAAAAGCATTTCTCATTTTCAGGAATACCACATAACATCCCTTGAGTCAGAAGCCCGCTTTGCTAGTCACAGTGGATCGGTGCAGGTTGGTGCTCTGGCGAATGTGTAATTGTTTTGTCCGCGCCGTTCTGGAGGCTGAGGCGTGTGAATGACTAAGTGTTGTGCTGCGTCCTGGCTCTGTAACCCCAGCGCTGTGCTGGTGAATCACCATGGCTACATCCTCAGTGGCTCCCCGCATCCCTCCTCCACTCTCTTGCCGCCTAGCAACAGCAGCGCCATTGGAGCTGACGCATCACTGATCCCAGGTAATCTCCACAGCCCTTTTCTCTATGAATGAAGTCAAATTCCAGCATGGTTGAGGACTAGGACACTAAAAAAAAGACCATAATCTGCCTTAACATATTATGTCTGCCTGAATATGTTTAAACACTGTAGCAAGGTGATCAAGCTACACGTTGACAGAGTACAGGATTTAGAATTTTGTGGTTAAAAAACAAACAAACTGATTTCTACCCAAAATTAGGAAATATCATGGCAGAAGATCAGTCCTCTCCTCGCTGGTAAGAGAACTGTTTCGGTACAGAAAATAATAATATATGAATTTGTGGTTTTATGAAGTATACTTTGACATGAGATGACATGAAAGACAGTCACACCTCTCCAGGAGTGCAAAATTAGGAATACTTATATGTAAATATATAAATATATGGGGAAGATAGAAATAAATGTGCCATAAAAGAGAAAGCGTTCCACTATTAAAAGTATTCTCCAATTCCCCCATTGTATCGTATTTGTGATAGGTGTGATAACTATGAAACATGCAGAACCTGAAAGCTGAAGAAAAAAAAATCCAGATCAGATAAAAAACAAAAAAACAAAAACTGTTCTAAAATGAATAAATCCACATGGCAGACTTCTGGACTCCTCCAAAAAGCAGTTATATGAAGTCGAAAAGCTGTTCCATGCAGTCACTTTTTGGAACCGAGTGCAGATACGACAGAACAAAAACTTTTTGTTTTCTTCAACACATTGTACTGACCCATATCTATGTAGCCCATAAGGAGCAATGCACTTGAGACAGAAGATTAGGCCTGTCCAAGGGGAAAATTTCATCACCACCCGTTTGCGAAAATGAGTCACGATATCTGTTGACTGCTACACGCTTCTGCCATACCAGGTGCCGATTTCATTTCACACAACATTTGGTAATGGAGGCTGGAGTGTTCTTTGATTTTTATGATTTTTTTTTCAGATACCGACCACTCAAAATGGGTGCCAAATGACTAAGGGGCATTAGGCAGGCATTTTCACCACATCTTGGGCTGCTAAGCCTTGGCCACTTCACATTAAACCTTGTGGTCGACTCACCTGTAATCCATCTTCAGGAACCTCTGAGTCACTGTACACCGGACAGCCTGGAAAGTGAAAAGAGAATAAATGAGTGAGGTGCTTGTGGACAGAGCAGTACTGGTAACATATATTCTGCAATTCTGAATGTATAGGGTAAATGTGAGTTGTACTATTGTAAATTCATCAGTAAGTGCACTTTACTGATCCACAAGTGGACATTTGCGTAAGAAGGTGATTGGAATATGGAACTGTTATCTCAAATCAGTCTGCAAACAGGAAAAAGACGGTATGAAATTCAGGGCAAAAGACTTTTCCAACTCCGCTGAGTACGAACTAATATCTCCCCACATATCTACACAGAATCACTCTAAATCTTTATTGTGATTATCCGATGAATTATAGGTATCATGACCTGCCTAGGTCTGCACCAGCAGGGCGAGATCTAGAGGAGAAAACCATGAGGGCAAGTGAAGGAAAGACAGAGAGATGGAGCGCAGCTTGGATGGGAACGGCTTTGAGTTTCCTGCAGCACGACTCTGCCGGTGCCAGGCCACTGTGCTGGATGAGCCATGTGCCTGGTTGCTATAGCAACAGCGCCCTGCAAAGCTGCCACGCTGCAGTGCGGGCAGTGGAGCAATGCAACAGGAATACAGAGGAACCTGAGCGAGGCATTACACAACACAACCGGGCCTGAAATACATGAGAGCAGCCCACCCCATCTGCTGAGTGTGCTCCGAACCGCAGCCTCCAGAATATTCCACCAGAACCAAAGAACAGCTCAGACATTACAAGAACTAGAGGACAGACTGGACTAACGCTTACGTTAGTTCAGTGTTGTCTGCCAAAACAAAGGAGATTCTTTAGTATAGCCTACATTAGGCATTTTCTGCCAAAAACCCAAGTCCGGTGAACATAAACAGGATAGAAGCGTGCACAGCAGTGATGTTTACAGGAAACCAATATTGCTTCTCCCTCCATCATATCCAGTTCAACACTTACCGGTATTTATATGCTATGCGTAGTGTTTTTACTCATAGCAAGTGTCATTTGGTGCCTAAAAAAAACATTATATAAATGAAATTAATTATTCATACTGCTACCCTCGCTAGCTATAACTGCCATCTCTGACATTTGGTAAGGAACACGCTCAGCTGCCAGACCGAATCAACCCCTCCTCCAGTCAAACTGGTGTTCCCCTGTCCGCTCCACAGATTCTGTTCATCCCCCAGGTGACCCCGCCTTCTTTACCTGCCGGCTACCCTTCCCTTCATGGTTACCTGCTCTTGGCTTGCTTATATCTGATTTAAGATAACTGCACTAATCAGGTTCCCGAAAGTTGCGTCATGCTCTGAAGGCATTTTAAAGTTAATTAGGCAAATTCTGCAATCTAGGGATCCGATCTGGTCTAGGGTTGGGCAATGACGTCTCCAACCCTGATGCTGGACTGTGACACACATACATATAGAATGAGTGTACACACACACACACACTCACACACACACGCGCGCGCACACACATACACACACACAACTGTTTTATTTGCAGGTAATTGTCTGGCCAAAACAATAAACAACCTAGCTGATTCCAGGAGGAAGAGAAGAGATATCTCGACATTTCGATCAGATTAAACACTGGTTCATCATACCTGTTTGATCATACATTTGAGCTCACTAATTCTGAAATCTTCTACAACTTGAGAGCGTGAGGTGATGAAACAGAAAGCAGTTCAGAAAGAGGAAGGACACAATGCTGCATATAAGTCTACACATGTTTAGTTGTTGCCAAGAGATCATAAAGGAGCGAGGCAAACCTTGCTTTATGTCCTCCAAGGCTCGCCGTATCCCTCGGTCAAAAGCTCTGGCATCAGCTGGACTCTGGAAAGTCAGGCCAAACTTCTTGTTGTCGATTCTCCAATGGTGGAAGATAGGGTTGACTTTGTTGTAGACCAGCTCCCTCTTTATGATGCACTCCAGCACAACCTGATCAGAGATAATGTCAGATTTAGAAATAAACCAGAGGCAGAACAACTTGATACATACTCTAAATTACATATAAGGTGTAATATAGTGGATTAATAATATATAAGCACTCATAGTTAGTAACAAAGTTTCTAGTGGCTCCAAGCAATTCTCCAAAACAGAGACAGAACACATGCAGTCAAAGTGTGAATGCACAAAAGATTATTAATAATAAAGGCTTTTGAACAGGGTTTAGCCCTTCCCCTGAGCAGATTAAATGAAATGAGAAACGCCCATTAGTCTCTAGGGTTTGAGTGCCAGTGGGGGAGTCAGAGAGAGAGAGAGAGAGAGAGAGAGAGAGAGAGAGAGAGAGAGAGACTCTATTTAAGAGCAACAGAAAAGACATGAGAAAACAAGCAGTAACATCTGTAACTCAATTCTTTTCTTAGTTCTCCTTCTACAAACCTAAGGAAAAGGTCCATGTTCAAATTTGGCAATGGCAGGACTGGGTCAAGCGTCAAGGTGAGACTGAGCGTAACCGCTGTCAGGTGAACGCATGTAAAGCGAGCAGAGATGGAAGTATTGCTGTTACAGGAGAAGACGCCATTCAAACAGTGCATTCCAGAAGGCAAATCATGGCACGAGAAGACAGCAAGGTGAGCAAATGCAGATAAACAAACAGTGGGGGAGGGCCAGAGGAAGAACAGCAGACAGAAAAGGATGAAAGGCAGAAAGAGATGAAAGGTAGAAGAGTTAAAACAGAGATATGAATGGAATTCCAGTTGGTGTGTGGAGGACTCGTTTTAGAGCCACCGACCGAGACACTGGTATCAGTCTATTTGCTTGATTGACATGGTGAAAGAAGAGTCAGATGATGAAGATGCGAGACACACACACACACACACACACACACACACACACACAAATACAAATCCCAAAACTGGTACTGCACCCTACATGAATCCCAACCCGCTTTCCCTACTTTCCGAATGATGGTGTAATTCAGTGGCAGATTAAAGCTTGTCTGAATAGAGAGAGCGCAGAAGCCCATTGGTGGGCTATATTCGGCCTGTGCTGACTCATCAGGACACTCTGTGCCGCATCGCTACACTTGTAGGCAGATTCTCTCCAACATCACAGTTATTGCCATCTCTCTCTCAGTGCCTTTCAGACAAAATGCAGATCAAATCTAAAGCCCCAATCGCCCCCACCCCACTCTCCTCCTCTCTCATCTAGAACACGTCGAGCATCTCACTATCCACATAACAGGCAGGTCAATTAAAACTGCTTAATAAACAGTATTACTTTACCACAGAAGATAACCTACTATTTAATAATAATTGGTTTATCTGAGCAGTAATTCTGTGTTGATGGCACTGGTATTTGTGAAAAAAAATTGTTTATTGACTAAAGGATTAAAACTAGTTGCTCTTACTGATTTTAAAGGCCAAAAGCCTATAATGTGCAGACTTCTCTAATCAACGCTGTGGGAATACACAGCACTCCTACATTTTCTCTCTCTAAACAGCTTGTCTCTATTACTGATGACATCAGTCGGCGTCATGCGGTGCGCTCCTATTTTGAGCTACCTGCCCTGTGGATGAGTGCTAAGCAGCCACTTCCTGTGAGCGCTGAGCATGATGATCTCATCTCCCAGCCCGTTTTCAGGAGGATGTGCGTCACTCAGACATACAAGTCCATGAAGGACCAGGCTGGGTTCCAAGAGCGGATGCTTACCAACTTGTCTTTGAGTCGCTCCCCCTGGATGAGATAATCCACACCGTTGGGGCTGTCCGAGTCCGGCCGGCTAACTTTGTGGACCGACACGCAGCTGAGGCCTCCACCTCCCAGAGGTAGCCATCCGCCGCTGGAGTCATCGCGAGTCATGACCACTGCTCTCACACGTGCATAACTGTCACTGCAAAGGCAAACACATCATTAGTGAAACCTTCAGACTGCTCTTGAATCAAGATGGAGAACAAAATGGCTGTTCGTTGCATGCACTATGTTTGTAATCATGATAATCACTGTTTCTGTTTTTGAATACACTTTATGACTAAAAAGAGGGAGACGGTTAAATGTTTACGTGTGTTCAGTGAAAACCTGGTAAATTATCCACAGATCAACTGGGTTTTTTTTTTCTTCTTCCTTTCTTTAGCTTTCACCTATTACGTGTGGGAAGCAGTTGTTCTCTCTCTCGTCTATTGCTCCTTCGATTAGATAATAACGATGCGAGTCCGGAAATGACAAAGGTCACCGTTTGACAAACGCAGCTCATTATGGATCCTAGTAATAGATTAAAAGACGTCTTTTTATTTATTTATTTATTTCTTTTTTAAATAGCTCGGTAACATTTATACTTTCTCCAGTCAAAGGCAGTTCTCTGGTGGGGCATACAAATGATTGAAAACAAATCGTAAAATCTGTCTCTTTGCCGTTTTGGACGCTACATTTGTCACTTCTCCTTTCCTGGTAACAGAATCCATGCTTTAACCACTGAATGATGATCAGCATTTTGAGAAACCTGACCAGAGTACAAAATACAGAAGGTCATACACATCATCATTATAAAATACACTCACACCACCCAATCCTGATCAGAACTAGTAAGTTACTAATTTCAACTGAATTTGCAGTATACTGAATTTATTCCTGTTTTCTGCTTAACAAGCTAGTTGGTGTAATCCTCCACACACAAGCAGTGGTTCACCGTTAAACATATTAAAGTCAAAGAGGTTATTATTTATCAGGATCAATTCCATAAAAAAGAGAGGTTAAATAAAAGATACAGCTATACACACACACACACACACACACACACACACACACACACACACACTGATATTGGAAATTTCTTTTCTAAAGCAAGTCAGTAGACGAATAACAGCTGTGGTAAAAGACGGAAAAGGGGGAAAAAAGCTCTATAAGAGGAAGAACTGGTAGTTTCAGCATCAAGCATGGCTTTCATTTGAAACATTTCCACTCGGACAACACTTTATTTGCACAGATACAGAGATGCCTATGTTCTACAATGTTTCAGAAGTGTATTTGTATTTGAAAAATCCTACTACAGTGTTTTTAAAAGCACTTCAAGGAAAAGAAGTCAAGCGTGATCGAACACAAAGAGCAGAAAAAAGGACTGACTTAACCTAATGAGACACACTTCCTTTCAAATACGCCCACCCTCACCCCACCTATCTCATGAGAGCAATCTCTTTGCATTGCACCACACACACACACACAAAATCAGAATCATCTGCACACAATGATCAACACACAGACAAAAGGTTGGCTTTTTTCCCCTCCGTGTTGAGAGGGCAGAGTTCAGGCGGAAGAGGATCAGCCAAGACACAAATTCCCAAAGATTCCAAGTTCGTCTGCTGGAAGAATGACTACATTTCCGAGAAAAAAGGAAGCGACTATTATGAGCTGGAATATGGGTTTCTGAGAAGTCTGAAAATATTTGACACCCTTGCTCAAGGTCCAGATCCTTAAAATGTCCATAGGGATCATTCAAATATGTTTATGTATAATATGTTTCAAACCCTCAAACTATGATAATGTAGATTGTTTTAAGAAATTTTTTTTTTAAAGATGCCGAAAAAGCGGTATGAAAAACCCCCAAAAAACCCAATGAGTGTGGCTCATGACAACATTAAAATAAAGAGTACATGCTCTGAAAAGAGACCTTTGGTTACAGAGTAACTTTACAGGTCACGCACTACCCTGTTTTGTCTTGCCCTAAGAAGATATTTTTCATATTCAGACAGTTTCAACTTCCCTAAAGAGCACATGTGTAATGCAGTTGAAAAAGGGAGACTACAGACTCAGCAAGAAGTGGCACAAGCCTTCTATAAAAACATCCATCGGAAATATGCTGGAGGTTTCATGTGTTCTATCTGCCATTTTTTGCCATTGATGGTGTTAGAAACAGAGTGATCAAAACACGTTGTGTTTGTGCGACTGCTACCTTTAATCAGCTCTAACGCTCAGCTTTCTCGAGGTACATGTTCATCTTTAACACCTAGAACTTACAGGGCAAAAAATCACACCACCACTGTGTGGGCGGCTTGTGTGACGCACCCAGGCATTGGTGTACGTGATCCCCACCACGTGACTGAGAAAGAAATGACTTCTTCATTCTTTATACAGCAAATTAAACAAGGAAAAGAAACGCTGTAACGGTTTTTGGTTTACCTGGATGCAGAGAGCACTCTGTCTCAGGATTTACAATCATGTGCAAAATCTCCCAGCGTGTGAAGCACTGCTTGAGTGCATGTGTGTGAGGCCTGACCCGGGAGGTAGGGGGATCCAGGGCCAGCCGTTTCCAGGCCCGATTTAAAGAGGAGGAGGTGGAGGAGGAGGAGGAGGAGAGCAGTAGGATGTGGCCTGAGCCCTGGGCTCCTGCCAAGTCAACCCCAGCCTCTCCCCCTCCCACTCCACATCGCACAATGGCTGCTTCTCTGCTGAAATTTCACGTTATTGGATACCAGGCCTGGATTTTTGTGCTCGCACAATGTCCAGGCAGTGGAGCATGCTGCAGGAGAGACACGCTCTGCAAGCTAAAGCTGGAAAAGCTCCTCTTTTCATTAGCATCAGAAAGGGGAAAAAAAATGTCACCCCTCTTTCCTGCACCAAACCAAAGAAGGTCTGTTCAGCTCCGCTGGCCTATTTCCTTTATGGAAAAAAAGGGGAGAATAAGAAAACGCATTGAATAAATCACCGTGAGAGTAAATAAAAGGTATTTTCAAACTCATCGCCAACACTTGTGCACTTGATTTCCGAAGAGCAAACTAAACGACAGCATATTTGATTCAAAGGCATCTTAGTAAACTTACACTGCTCTTTAGACCGTGCATGTTGAGACGCATCAAAGAGTTCAACTTTGAAATGACAGGACTGGAAGTTTATAAGCTAAAGCGATGTTACTGAAGGTGAGGATTAGGAAGTTTCTCACTGGGTCTATTTAAACATAGACATTGCTAAAAACAAACAAAAATCTTTACAGAATAGTTCCCAGCAGAGCCCTTTTAGAAAGCTAGAACCGTTAACCATCAGAAAAACCCTGACCATTTTCTTCCATTTGGTAGGGAACACACACACCAGGAGATCGGTGCATATACTGCTGGTGTCGCACAAGCTCCCAGTGGTGGTATGGCTTTGCTCTGTAAGTTCTAGGTGTTTTAAGATGAACATGTACCTCGAGCTGGTTAAGGTGAAACCCGTGCATATGCACACTGTGGTCTGACTGACTGGTTTCAAATGCAAAATGGCAGTGTTGGGTTTTTTTTTTCATGGTTTCTCAACAAGCACTAATTTCCCGCAATTCTCCAAGCTCAGGGACTTTCACAGAGAATTTGTGCTGCTTCTTGTTGAACCTGTAGCCTCTATTTGTGAACTACATTACACGTGTGCCTTAGGGAAATTTCAGAAAAAATAGAAGAAGAAAAATATCTTCTTAGTATATGATTGAACATCCAGAATATTCATCACATAACACTACGCAGGGTCATGTGACCTACAACCACAAAAAGATTCATAAACCATTTTACTAGTGAGTGATTAGACTGGACCGTGACGCATAGTCGAGTCATGTAGAACATCCGGCCTGCCTATAAATGCTGGTTTATTCTTCTTTGTTGAAGTGCATCTGCATATTTGTGTTGTGACACAGTGAGAGGCATGGTTTGTGTGTAAGTGTGGTAAACAGAGGTGCACTAATGGGCCGATGTGCAGTCCTCCAAAATCCTAAAACAGTGGATTGTGCATCAACGGGCCTTCAGCTGAACACGGATTGGTTCACATGGGAAGTGTGTAACACTGTCTGGGTTTTATGAAGGGCTTCGGAGTAACGTTGGCAATATAATTCTTTAATCTGTCTTTTGACCTGCCTCGAATGTAATGCTATAATGAGCGCAAAGCATCTGAAAAGTTCTTATGTGCAGTGAGATAAGAGAATGAGAGAAGGGTCGGGTTTCTGCAGGCATGAAAAGTACGCTCGCACAACTACATTATATTTAAAGTTATGTAACTATATTATAACTAAAAAGTCTTTCACGTCAGGTTAATAAGCTAGCTAAAGTGCTATGGTAGGCAAGAAAATAAACGGCACATTTTAAAGACATTATGCAGTCCAGATTTATTAAATACTTCCTGTAAATATGCGAAATTCAAACTTGTCTTTAACACACAAGTATTAATCTTAAACATTAACACATCCACTACTTTGCTTCTTCTACACTCATTCTCCCTAGTGGACACATTCATGCCATGTGTACATATGAATGCAAGCACCCGTGCACCCGTGCACCCGAGCCCTCACATGTTCACAAATACACGGGTGAAGAAGGATAAACACGGCACAAGTCATGAGTTGCTATGCAGTGTCATTTGTTTATTATCCAGCATGATCATATTTCTTCTGCACACCCTGTCCTTTACTCTAATGATCATGTTAATGCATTATTCACAACCACTTCTTAATGCCAACCAAACTAAATGCAATATATCGAAATGAAGTTGTAATAATTGCAAGATTTTAAACACATCTGAACATATACCAGTTTTTTGGGGGGATTTTAAGTTGACTGTATCAGGTTAATGTTTGTGTATGCATTGATTTATAATATACCCAAAGATTAAGTTAGGCAAACACAATCAAACTTTTGTTCTTTGTCTATGATCCTTTTCAGCATAGAAACGACCTTAAATCTTTTCTTACCCGTCATCTTTATATACACCCCAATCAGCCATATCATTAAAACCAGATGCCTAATATTGTGTAGGTCCCTCTTGTGCCGCCAAAACAGCTCTGACCTGTCGAGGCATGGACTCCACAAGACCTCTGAAGGTGTGCTGTGGTATCTGGCACCAAGATGTTAACAGGAGCTCTTTTAAGTCCTGTAAGTTGCGAGGTGGGGCCTCAGTGGATCGGACTTGTTTGTCCAGCACATCCCACAGATACTTGATCAGATTGAGATCTGGGGAATGTGGAGGCCGGGTCAACACCTTGAACTTTTTCATGTTCCTTCAATGTTCCTCCATGTTCTTCAAAACCATTCCTGAACCATTTTTGCAGTGTAGCGGAGCGCACTATCTTTCTGACGGGGCCACAAGTTGCCATGAAGAGGACACTGACAAGTTGCCATGAAGGGAACTTGAAGTGAACTTGGTCTGCAACAATGATTAGGTAGGTTGTAATGACAGAATAACAGCCACATGAATGCCCGGACACAAGATTTCCCAGCAGAACATTGCCCAGAGCATCACACTTCCTCCGCCAGCTTGCCTTCTTCCCATACTGCATCCTGGTGCCATCTCTTCCCATGTAAGCGACACACAGGCACCTGGCCGTCCACATGATGTAAAAGAAAACATGATTCATCAGACCAGGCCACCTTCTTCCGTTGCTCCATGGTCCAGTTCTGATGCTCATGTGCCCATATACACACACACACACACACACACACTTTGTAAAAATTTTACTTAAGCTGATTTTATGTATTTAAAGTGTTAAACGTTTCTCAATCATGACTCTATTTCATTAAATATCAGTTTCTTCTTTTTTTATTATTTTGTGGCACATTTCAACATCAGATCTCTTTCTTGTGGAATCTGTATATGAAAAGTGCAAAGTAAACAAAGAAAAAGCCCACATATTTCCTAATGAGCAGTAACCAGCCCATAAATCATCCATGAAAATCATTTTATTCTTCAGTAATACTCCTGAAATAAAAACCCTTCTCTTTATTCTCCTGTGGGGAAGGTCTTAAATTTTGAGAAACGAAACTATAGAAACTATTAAGACCCTATAGTCCCATCTGTATTAAATTAGTATTAAATATCTGATAAAATACATTATTCATCTTGGCCCACTGAACCTTACTAAATGTTACCTAACTAGCTAATTTAGGCCTATGATGCAGCTAAAATGCATTAAAAAGTTGAAATGAGTACAAGTTTAAGATGGCTACATGAATTACAACAAGGCTTTCCACATGAAGCTATAACAAACAGCAAAACAACTGCCAAAAGGATAGTATACCCAGGGGGTCTGCCAGATTTGGCGCCATCGATTTTCTGCCTCACTCTGATACGATCCCATATTTTGGGAACACAATACCGACAACAATGCTTTAGTGCCCAAACGCTGTGGTATCGCAATAAATCAAGGCCCAGGGCTTGTGTATCGAAAGTAGAAACCTCTTCTCAACATCAATCAAGCCACATATTGAGATGATCTTAATTTAAACCGCAAACATTTGGAAAATTAAAACCTTGCACTACATTTACAGAAAAAGCAGAACCACAAGTTTGGACTGCAGCAGCATGGCTGCGAGCTTTGATGTTCAAGTGCTCTCCAGGGATGCAGCTCTAATCGACAAAGTAAATGCAATGATGAACCAGGTTCTTCCACCATCATACACATGAGATGAGACTTCCCTCAAAATCCCTCTTACTCAGTTTGTGGATTTAATTAGCATGACTCAGCAAACGCCAAACTTTTCCTATTGCATTTTCTCTGTTACTAATGGTAATCATTTATAAGCTCCTGTATCATCACATCATGCTTGTATTAGCTCTACTGTGAATGAATCAGTTAGATCTTCCAAAACCACAAGCCAGGGTTGAGATATGATATAATATATACATATATATATATATATATATATATATATATATATATATATATATATATATATGTGTGTGTGTGTGTGTGTGTGTGTGTGTGTGTGTGTGTGTGTGTGTGTGATCTGCATGGTACTCAAATATCTGCATCTGTATTTACATTTAAATTCAAAGTGGACATGGCCTAAACAAGAAGGTTTTTTTTGTTAATGAATCATACCACTATGTCCACCGGAAAACACTTGAATAATCCACAGAGGTAGAAATGCCAGCAACATCATTGTGGTCTGTGAATTCAGGCTATGACAGTTCCTTTACTTTAGATATATCCCTAATGAGTTCATAATCGGTCTCAACTAGAGATGTGCACTGCAAATTTTTTTTTGTTTGTTTGAACCTACTAGCGATATTTTCTAACAAACTGAGTTGGTTCTATTTCTCAAAATATAAACAAACTAGTAGCCCAATTTAAGCCACTGCTACCCTGATCAGGCAGTTACTAAGGCTGAATGAAGGCACAATGTAAATCCATAGAACAACACTGTATGTTCATGATCCTTGCTTGTCCTGCAAATTTCATATCTGACCGCTCCTGATTAGGAGCTTCGCATTTGACCCCTCCCACTCACGTGAGCTTTTTTTTTTTTTTTTTTTTTTTTTGCAGCTTCCTACAGGATTGCACTCTTGTCGCACATCTCTGGTCTCAACCAAATACCCTGTGAACGTTTCTGGAAAACTTTCTAAGGAAAAATAAATAAATAAATAAATTGTGTTTAGAACACATTATCGCTTCATTCAGAATAATGCGTTCATTTTCGGTTACATTCCTAATAGACACTATATTAACTAAGCAGACAGATTTTGTACATGCAACTACATAGCGGAGGTGCCTTGAGTAAATAGCATAGCCTTGGTTGATTAATTATATGCTAGGCAATTAAATGCTCATGGAATAACTTGGCAGTGATAAACAAACGCAAGACTAACACTGTTACATGCAACACGCTGTAGTATACTTATGCAGGCTGGACTGGAAGCAAGCTCTCTCACTGGCACTGATCTCATGACATTTTATGAGTCCAAGATGAATGATGATGCTAATGATATACAGGATGATTAATTACAGGACAGCTGTATCTACGCATTTCCCACTGAGCTTCTTTGAACATCTGGTGAGCACATCATCATCAGTTTGTTCTACATAAAATATACACATTGTTATGAGTGTAAGGGTAAAATGTGAAATAACTCCACTTATAGTTGTTTGATAGAATAACGCCAAATCCGTACATGTGCGCAAACACTTCAAGGCACTATACACCCAGGCAGGCGCACAGATTTACCCTCCTTATTTTCAAAGAGTTTGGGGAGCTGATGAACAGCACAAGGCTTTAGATTTACATCTGTAGCCCGTTATGCCTGTGGCCTCCTAGACAAGAACACAGGCTTAGCGCAGCTGCAGCCTAATCAAGCTCAACACACACACACACACACACACCCCTCAAGGAATTTACACACAGTTTAGAAAGCTGGAAGACACTATGAGAGACAACAAAACAGGACTTCTTGTATATAAATAAATATGAAGTGCAATCAATACTTAAGTAATCACTCAGTCATTTATCCCTTTCATAAAAAAGGGGAAAACAGCGTATGGCTAAATCAAATCAGAACTGAGCCACGTCATTGTACAAAATGATATTACAGGCATGTGACATTCGTGCTCGTTGCTTGCTCTGTTCCTTAAATATAAAAAGGAAATGAGAGCAACTTGAGGGAACTGGTTCAGCTCTTACTCAGTATTTGAGTTTGACCATGGAAGCAACAGCATGTCTACAAACCAGGAAGCAACCACACTCAGAACTCAGGATTAAACTAACACGAGTCTCACGATAATAATTTTCAGGAATAAAACTAACAAATGTATCTGCTTTGATTCCTTATGAACCATAAACGTTCATGTCGCTTTAATAAAAGGAGCCACCAGTCACGCAACATTATCAAGCTTCAGGGAAAATGCTGCTAATCATTCATCCTACACAGACATCATGTAGATATGTCAGTCCAAAAACCAACCTTTCTCCCACGGGATTTCTTCTAAACACCACTTCTTTCACCAGCTCCACTTATTTCACTTTATGTGTTTGATTTATGTTTAACTATAAAATAGAACAACTACCAAAATCGTCAAACAGCAGGAAACGTAAGCAAAACTGGATCCTTCCCATTTTAATCCGGCCACACAACTGACAAAACCACTGTCACAGGAAGTACACAAGTTACCATTTTAAACCATGGCATCAACAAAACTGAGCTGTGAAATGTGCCCTGAGGAAAGACTTGTGCGCAGAGACATGCCTCATCGTCTTGTCTAGATGAGAATGTCACTGAACTTAAAAATTAAACAAAACCGAGCTGAAATGACAGAATTAAATGCAAAGTGACGGAAGCTGGAAGACTGTTGAGGATAATCACTGGTAACATTATACACTTTCATTATCAGTTCTTTTGTAGATTTCTGGCACTCTTTCAGAATTTTCAAGTCGACACATGACTGAGACAGTGAGGCTTTGTATAGTTAATAGCTCAGCCTAAATAATTAGCCTTATGTACTTTGGCCAAGTCATCATTAAACATAAGAGTCATATTCAGATGACTACGCATCATGTAAAAGTGTTCTGGGGGAGGGGGAGGGGGGGGGGGAGAGAAGCATTATAAAAACATTGTGTTAAATTCATCATTACTAATCAAATTTCTTTTTGACCCTGAACACCACATTGCTCTTCATAAAGTAAAAACAACAACAACAACAAAAAAAAACATGAAGGAACATAAATATCTATAGAGCTCAGGCACAATCATTTGGCTATCTGATCTGTGTGTATAAGTTAGGAATGAATCCCAGGTTGTCTTCACACTAAGCCATCAATGTTATTTTTAAATTTATTTCATATAAATGTATATACATTTATACATGTATTCATTTTTCAGCATAAACAAAACAAACTAACCAGTACTAATGCTAGGAGCATGTAAAAAAAAACCAACAACAACAACAAAAAAAACAGTAAGTTTTCCATCACTCATCAGCAATATGAATGAACGGCTGTTTTTAGCTGGACCACAGACTGACAATATAAATGTCATGTCATCAGTCATCAGCTTACAGACTCTGTTTCTTTAGGTCACACACATTTGTCTTTTCAAAACGTTCAAGGTATCTACATAAAGTATCTATAAGGAAAACCTCTATAATTTTTTTTATAATACAACAAAATGGTGGTTTCTAAAACATACAAAAAAAACAAAAAACAACATTGTGACAGGAAACTAGAAGTGTGCTATGCTGAATTGGTCACACCACTACAACTGACTAACCTTGGTTTATAACATTGTTATATGGTACAGTAAATGTAAAAACATATATACACTACATTAATACCAAATAATTGGGCAGAGTGTATGAGGGGACAGGTCTGGGTTCAGTTTTTGTAAAACCTTCTTGTATATCTGAACAGAATAGTGGGACTGTCCTCACCAAAACGAATATGTATGCAACCTTCAAATTTGGAAAAAAAAATTACATTAATAATAATAATAAAAAAAAGAAAGACACCATAAAAGGCACCTTCCAAAACGAATGCAGAGGTAATAATGATATTTGTGCCTGCATGTGTGTGCATGTGTAATTTGGTTGATCTGCATGTGGGGCCGTGTGGGATCCCATTTTCACAGAATTTCCATGTAAATTTGCATGGAACAGCAAAGACAGCAGTGTGTCCTGATGAAAAGCTCAAGCTTAGCTAGTAGCTAGTATGTAATTCGTTCTAATCAAATTACATACTAGCTAATCAGACATCAAAGTTGTAAACAGGAAGTAATGCATGCGTTTGAACACTGTTAGCTCCTCTAGCGCAGTGTAAACACACCCTGGATCATTTTTCTTGCGATAGCTAGAACGTACTTTAGACTCGCCATTAGTATTATAGCACCACATGTTCTTCTTTATTTGTTATCTTCTTTAGGCCAGATGGAAGAGAGTGCAACTGTCACCAATATCAACAAGCAAATTACAACTGTTGCTCCAGATTATTTATTAAATACAGACATATTTGATACATATTTGGTTTGTTCATGAGGCTAAAAGTAGCTATATTTGCTGCTGCAACAATATTTAATTATTGTCCGAGTTGTAACTATCACTATGCCAAGTGCTAATTTTCCAGTCAGAGTTATAGACAAATGTGACAGCTCTATTTCTTTTCTGTTAGCTTAGAACGCCTCTAATAATCCCATCAAAGAAACTCATTGGTGTTCCCTTCATTTAGGGCTGAGCTACATCCTATATCACTTAGATAGCCAGTCACTCAGTAAGGACTATTAAACATCAAAAAATGGCGCTGCCAGGACATGTACAGTGAATAAGGTTAATCTGACCTAGAATCGGACTACACGACAGCGTCGCCAAGTAAGCAGCACGCCTCTCTAGCGAAACTGACTTTAAATTCAATCCACACCACACTACTGGTACAACAGCAAGTTTGGGTTTTATCAGGAAAACAAACGCCAAGATATACGACAGTGTCAATGGAACATGAGACATGGGTGTAGTCAAATTTGGGCCAAACATATTTACAATACAGTGCACTTAAAAAAAAAAGTGACAGGAGACGTGGAAAAGTGAATAAACAGCAAGTTTATCCTGGTGCTCTATGTAGGCGTAATGGCTTTAATTAGGTGTACAAAAACTTAGTATGGCACACATTGGATTAAATTATGATTTTAAATTATGAAATGTAAAAAGTGTTCCTTGAATCATAAATTAATCTGAAAATAGAAAAAATTATAATAATTTGGAAAAACAATAAAACAAAGCCCACAGGATGCTAGGCATGACACTTTCATTTCTTGATGATAATGGTTGTTGATATGTGGCCCGTAGAATACTTTTAATACAGTGATATGAGTAATAAAACTTGTGTTTTATAATGTTACCTATTCGTTTCCTGTTATTTTTTAGCCTTAGGCCTACAGTTTAGATTAGCCTCCTGTGTCAGTAGACTTCATGAAACATCATGGGTCTCCATGCATCCATGCACACACAAACATAGGGCAAATCTTACATGTGTCTCTGATTTATTCACCAATATCTGAATATCAAAATCAAATGTCATTTTAAACCTCACAGGCAGTGC
Organism: Ameiurus melas; assembly: GCA_012411365.1. Classification (NCBI taxonomy): domain Eukaryota; kingdom Metazoa; phylum Chordata; class Actinopteri; order Siluriformes; family Ictaluridae; genus Ameiurus; species Ameiurus melas. The sequence continues at coordinate 21,232,327 of CM022761.1, read as the reverse complement.
AGGTTATTTTTACTGTTACCTAACAGCTTATTACACGGCTGACTTCAGTAATACGCCCCAAAAATACGCAAACACACAAAAAACTGCACTGAAATAAAGACAAAAATGCAGGATGTTAAGGTTTTGGAAACTATACTGCATATGTACTCTAGGTTTGGAGTGGAAATTAACACTGCGTCACGGATGAGACACGTCCAAACACATGCAGAACACACAGACGTATCCGCTTGCTTCTGTCAACACCACTCAAATTGCACAGGAGTTGAAAAAGAATCATAATTTGTTGAGAAGAACGATGAGTGATTTTCTTGCTAAACTGTCCCATCATTTTGTTTATCGTGCTGTCTTTCTCCTGACCACATCGGCAGCATCTGCTAATCCTCAGCATTGCGCAAAATTTTTTTTTTTTGAATCCTTCTTCGACCAGGGACAAAATTATTATTTTTTAAAAATCTTTTTAAAAAATAAAATAAATTATAATAATTGTGCAAATTGGTGACTCGAATCCATAACCATCACAAGATGATCTATACATTATCAGCTGGAAATGAAAGAACAAAAATAAAGTGATTTTTAACATTACATGTGGTAGGACATGAGTAGTTTCAAGGACAGAGAGTCTGATGATACATGGATCTGATACATGGGGAAAAAATGGCGAGAGAACATGGGCGCTCCACTGACATGAGGCAGAGAGAGAGAGAGAGAGAGAGAGAGAGAAAATCTGCAGTGTGCATGTAGTGCGACCATCAAAACTTGAGCTGAACAGCAAAGGCCATTAGAAATGTACGAGATGTGCCAAGGAAATAATCAGCTCAACAGCATGCTAGCTGTGATCTTTGTGTGAGCCTCCGGTCTTTACAGTAGAGCGGAGTGTGAATGAGCAGCCAGGTAGTTTATGAATGGAGGCGGTCACGTGACCGCAGCGCCTCCCGACCAGCTTTTCCTCACTGACTGTCAACAAGCGAACAGCCCATTAAAAAAAAACCCCACACGGATTATACGTGGATCAAAAGCGCAAATACTCAAAGAATACCACATCACTTAACACTACATTACAAATCCCTTTATCTGTCGTTTTCCTAAAGACCGGTTTGACGGTCGAAATCGGTCATTTTCGCGTTTTTATGAATGAGGACTGCGATATGCAAATGAGGGTGATTGAGAAAAATATGGCGTCCACAGCCTGTCTGAGCCTGACATTGCGGTAATAATCCCGCACTCTGAATTAAACACCTCACATCGCAGAAATGACTCCTTTTTTTTTTTAAGTCTTTACAATTAGATATCTACAAGTACACATTTTCGGCCTGTTTCGACATCAATTCGTGGCCCCTTTTACCAACTAAAACCAAAATAAAACAAACAAAACTGGACAATCATGACGAATAGCACAAAAACACTGCGCTCCATGTTACACCGTGTTCTTTAACCGTGATCATGTTTACATTTTCCCCAGCTGCCATGCAATGCTGCTATTTCATCACACACACACACACATTGACAACCAACTTGATCCTAAATACGATCTGATCTCCTACTGGGTGAAGTGAAATCATTCACTGGCTTTATAACAAGCACGATAATGTCAAATAGGAGACAGACAGAATATAATACACATCTTTAACACACACACACACACACACACACACAGTCCTGATGAAATGAAACGGGCCTTCAAAACAACATGGCAAACAAGTATCAGAAACTACAAGAGAGAAATAAATATAGATGAGAAAATGACTCGAGGAGGGTTTAAACCTACATCACGGTAATCAGAGTGAAAACGATCACCTGATAGACTAGAAATGAAAACACATCCACTGTCACCCTGTCGCAGTAACCTAGACTTTGTACAATATATAAAACAACCCAAGAAGACGTGTTTAGTGATTAGGAATGGGCTAGATTCAGAGTAGGTCCGACATAAATGTTTAAAGTGAAACTCACTCGTTATTTGGATTTGCCGGTTCTTCGCTCATTTTTCTCCTCACGGGGATCCAAAGCCTGCAAATAGCATCGACGACGCGGTCAAGGCGGGGAAATAAATCGCAAAAATCACCATTTTGGTTCGCATCGAAACGCAGTTATTCACAGAACAGCGACAGTCCGGGGAGACGGCGGTGCATGTTGCTGCTGAGCTCCGCAGCTCCCACGAGCCAATTCAGAAGAAGGACTGGAGCCGCGGCCGCTGGTTCGGATCTTCCCAATGAATACAATCCATCTGCAACCGAGTGATCATCCTCAACGTCCTCAAGTGCGATCGGTCACAAATCCCACGAGTGTCTCAACATATGTACACACACACACACACACACACACACACACACACACACACAGAGAACCCCCCAGCTCTGTTCGGTTGGATTTTGTGACCGGGCAGCTTGCGACCGAGCTACTCCCTCTCGGCAAGTTTGAGCCAACACACTGGGAGAACACACACCAGCAGCGCCTCACTGTGCAGCTCTCTACAGCATGGGCAAACCCGAGAAAAGAGCCGACGCAAAGATTAAAACTCAGATTTCAATCGGACTATTTAAAAAAATAATAATACACGCGAAAGAACATGTGGAGAGGAGAGAGAGAGAGGGGGGGTAGAGTGGTGTGGAAGTTCAGAGGATCTGCTTTCTCTGCACGAACTCCATTTTCAACTCGGCCGACGCGCATCGGAAAACTGGGCGGAAGCTTTGGCCGCACCGCGCCTCTGAAATCCTTCCGCCTCAAAGTATGAATAAGACACAATTAACCACAGAGCAAACTGCTTTCGATGAGCTGCTATCAGTTGTCATTTAAAGCGCAAACACACTTTTTGTCAGTGTGGTCGCTGTTGTGCGTAATTTGTCGCAGGGAATGGTAGGGTTTCTTTTGGAGAACTTGTTGCAAATAGTCCCCGTTCCCAGAAGAAGTTTAGGCGTGCAGGCAGGCGCGAGGAGGAAACTGCTGGAGGATCTCGCGCTTCCATCATGCACGCGCGCATGGCGACTCCACTGCATAATCTTTACTTTTAATCCTCCTGGACAGTCTGTCGTTGCCTTTTGACCGGTTATGTAAATAGTTCGTCGGGGATAACTCTGGTCATTGCATGTTCGTTTTGGTAGAAAGGCGAACCTCTGTTTTAAATGCACGTGCAACACTTCCAGTCGTTTTGAATTTGTTAATAAGTTTGGCAACAGTGTCGTGTGTGTGATGTGTCTGCGATGTTTCCTGTTAAAGTCAATCTCAACCTTCAAACTGCTTCCTGATCCAGCCATGAGAATGATTTCAATACCTTCTTCTTTTGGCAAAGGCTTAATAAAATGGTTATAGCTTAAAGGCTATAAGGCGAATTATATTTAAGGCGAATATATATATAGGCAAGAAAAAGTATGTGAACCTTTTGGAATTTCATGGTTTTCTGAATGAATTTGTCATAAAATGTGATCTGATCTTCACCTAAGTCAGGGGTATATAATGTGTCTAATATAAAAACACGAAAAAAAAATTCTGCTCTTTCATGACTTTATTGAGAACAACCAAAAAAAACCTCACAGTGCTTGTGGGGAAAAATATGTGAACCCTTGAGTTAATGACCTTAAAAAAGCTTCTCCTTTTTTTTCAACACCTGGAGTCTCGTTAAGAAAATGAGTTTGGAGGTGTTGACTACAGCTACTTTGACTGATAAAAACCCCTCAAACTTTTGGAGTTTGCTCTGCACAAGAAGTACATGCTTATGTGAGCCATGCCTCGCCAAAAAGAGCTTTCACAGGATCTACGATCAAGAATAGTTGATTTACATAAAGCTGGCAAGTGTCACAAAGTGGTTTCAAAGATTGCTACTCTACCAAGAATTGGGCGCCTAGTCAAAATGACACCAAGAGCACATTGAAGACTCATCAATGAGGTAAAGAAACAACCCCGAATGACAGCCAAAGATTTGAAGGCATCAATGGAACTGGCTAACATCTCTGTTCATGAGTCTACAATATGCAAAACATTGAACAAGCAGGGTATCTACAGCAGGACACCAACACCATGAAGGAAGCCACTGCTTACTAAAAAGAATATCGCTGCACGCCTGAAGTTTGCAAAAGAGCATATTGACACTCCTCAGTGGTATTGGCAAAATGTTTTGTGGACTGATGAAACTAAGATTGAATATTTGGAAAAACCACACAGCACTACATCTTGCGAAGAAAGGGCATGGCATATCATCATGAAAATATCACCCCAACCGTAAAAGCATGGTGGAGGAAACCTCATGATTTGGGCCTGCTTTGCAGCATCAGGGCCTGGCCAGCTTGCGAATATGAATTCCCAAGTATATCAGACAATTCTTCAGGATAATGTGAGAATGTCTATACATCTGCTGAAACGGTGTAAAAGTTGGGTGATGCATCAAGACAACGACCCAAAACACCGGAGCAAATCCACAACAGAACGGCTTCAGAAAAACAAAATCTGCCTTTTGGAGTGGCCGAGTCAGAGCCCAGACCTCAACCCAATAGAGATGCTATGGAATGACTTGAAGAGAGCCATACACATGAGATGACCAAAGAATATGACCGAGTTAAAGCATGCCAAGAAGAATGGGCTAAAAATCCTCCTGAACGATGTGCAGGTCTGATCCACAGCTACAGGAAGCGCCTGGTTGAGGTTATTGAGCCAAGGGGGGTCAACCAGTTATTAATTCTAAGGGTTCTCTTACTTTTTCCACTACCATTTTGAATGTTGAATGAGTGTGTTCAATAAAAACATGAAAGATCAGAATTTTTTTTGTGTTATTCTTTTAGGCACTTTATATTTGTCAATACCCCTGACTTAGATGAAGATTTATTCAGAAAACCTTGAAATTCCAAAGGGTTCACATACTTTTTCTTGCCAATATATATACAGTGGTGTGAAAAAGTGTTTGCCCCTTCCTCATTTCCTGTTCCTTTGCATGTTTGTCACACTTAAGTGTTTCGGAACATCAAACCAATTTAAACAATAGTCAAGGAGAACACAAGTAAACACAAAATGCAATTTGTAAATGAAGGTGTTTATTATTAAAGGTGAAAAAAAATCCAAACCATCATGGCCCTGTGTGAAAAAGTGATTGCCCCCCTTGTTAAAACATACTATAACTGCGGTTGTCCACACCTGAGTTCAATTTCTCTAGCCACACCCAGGCCTGATTATTGCCACACCTGTTCACAATCAAGGCACCACTTAAATAGGAGGCGCGCCGACACAGTAAGGTCCACCAGAAGATCCTTAAAAGCTACACATCATGCCGAGACCCAAAGAAATTCAGGAACAATTGAGAAAGAAAGTAATTGAGATCTATCAGTCTGGAAAGGGTTATAAAGCCATTTCCAAAGCTTTTGGGAATCCAGCGAACCACAGTGAGAGCCATTATCCACAAATGGCGAAGACATGGAACAGTGGTGAACCTTCCCAGGAGTGGCCGCGCCGCCCAAAATTACCCCAAGAGCGCAGCGACGACTCATCCAAGAGGTCACAAAAGACCCCACAACAACGTCCAAAGAACTGCAGGCCTCACTTGCCTCAGTTAAGGTCCGCGTTCATGCCTCCACCATCAGGAAAAGACTGGGCGAAAATGGCCTGCATGGCAGAGTTCCAAGGAGAAAACAACTGCTGAGCAAAAAGAACATCAAAGCTCGTCTCAATTTCTCCACAACACATCTTGATGATCCGCAAGACTTTTGGGACAACATTCTAAGGACCGATGAGACAAAAGTGGAACTCTTTGGAAGGTGTGTGTCCAAGTATATCGGCGTAGAAGGAACACTGCATTTCATAAAAAGAACATTATACCAACAGTAAAATATGGTGGTGCTAGTGTGATGGTCTGGGGCTGTTTTGCTGCTTCAGGACCTGGAACACTTGCAGTGATAAAAGGAACTATGAATTCTGCTGTCTACCAAGAGATCCTGAAGGAGAATGTCCGACCATCTGTTCCTGTACTCAAGCTGAAACGAACTTGGGGGTTTTGCAGGCAGGACAATGATCCTAAACACACCAGCAAGTCCACCACCGAATGGCTGAAGAAAAAACAAAATGAAGACTTTGGAGTGGCCTAGTCAAAGTCCTGACCTGAATCCTATTGAGATGTTGTGGTATGACCTTAAAAAGGCCGTTCATGCTCAAAAACCCTCTTAATGTAACTGAATTAGGACAATTCTGCAAAGATGAGTGGGCCAAAATTCCTCCAGGACACTGTAAAAGCCTTGTTGCACGTTATCGCAAACGCTTGGTTGCAGTTGTTGCTGCTAAGGGTGGCCCAACCAGTTATTAGGTTTAGGGGGCAATCACTTTTTTACACAGGGCGCCATGATGGTTTGGATTTTTTTCACCTTTAATAATAAACACCTTCATTTACAAATTGCATTTTGTGTTTACTTGTGTTGTCCTTGACTATTGTTTAAATTGGTTTGATGTTCGGAAACACTTAAGTGTGACAAACATGCAAAGGAACAGGAAATGAGGAAGGGGGCAAACACTTTTTCACACCACTGTATATATATATATATTATATATATATATATATATATATATATATATATATATATATATATATATATATATATATATATATATATATATAAACTTTGACTAAGTATGAAAAATTCTGGAATTTTGGAAGAAAAAGTTAAAAGTAATTCCCCTATATATGGAAACCTTTGGGAAACCCTGTATGTGGTAGGTAGCTTACAACTAGCGAGACAATTATGACCAATTATGAAGGTTTGTATATGTTTGCAGTTTTTTTTTTCTGTAATAAATCAAGCTAAAATGTTCAGCCTGGTTGTCATAGTGACAGTACCTTACATGAGGTTAGATCGCATAAAAAAATCTGGTTTAATATGCTACAGTTTAAGCCACAAACCCTAATTTGTGTGTGTTTGTTAATGCTGACCATGTTATAAGGTACTATTTAGTTATTTGAATGACTATTCAGTTGAATTACTATTTACCATTTAAATTACCATTGAGAAATTTTAGTTTTGTTATTTGAAGAGGCATGTAGCCTTACAAATTATTTATCTTGGAGAATAAATGGGTAAAAGGTTATTATGTTAAAATAAAGAACATTGCTTTTCTCTGAATTCTGTTTCCCATCATGATCTGAAATGAAGTAGCTCTTGTCTCCTCTTAACCGAACTACAATGACCATCTTTGACATATCTAAACACCATGCTTCTATCCTTAGGACTATTCAGAGTTCAGGAAGTCAGTCTGCTTTCTCATACCACAAATATGGATGTTCATGCATTTCCTGTGTTGCTCACATAGCACCATGTACTAAACAGAAACGTAGTGGTCTGTTTAGCTCAGAGATTTGCAGCAGAGATGCTGCTGCTTTGACATTCTTTGCACTTGAAACAATATTCTTGCTGGATTTTAACATACGTAATCTGTTTTTAAAACAGGATGCATATTACTTAAGTTGTATTCTATTGTATCTTTATTTATATATTTTTTTTAACAAATCACACTATCTGAGTCATTTCAGGCACAGCGCACTATGACACTGTCTGTTTTTTTTCGCCGTGTCATATGTTCACTTCCTACCAAAATCATTAAATAGATTTTCTATGTTTGAAATTTTGCCTTAAGTGATGTCAGGTCTCATTTAACAACAGGAAGAAATCCAATCAGTTTATCTTATTAAGTGCAAAGAGTCAGCCTACAGGCAAATCCCATTCATGAGAAGGGTAGGGTTTGTCACCCAATCACAACATACCTGCTATTAGTGTGAGTCTGGTTTATGAGGAGTGCCGTTGGTCAGGTATGCTAATTGTAGGTTGGCAAGAAAAAGGTGTTGAAGCCTGGAAGTAGGGGGTGTGGTCTTTGGAATGTTATATTGATACAAACTGTTACTTACCTCAAAAATCAGCAAAATGTCTATAATGATAATAACATTAATTTTTTTTTTTAGATATTACACAGTCACGGGACGTGCATATCAAATATGTCATTACTATAGAATAAATAATTAATGCTTGGGATAAGTGGGTGCATGTGAAATCATCTGTGATTTAAGTGAATGAGAAGAATTAGCGATTATGAATGTGTCTTGGTATATTTATCATTTGTTAATATGAGCACTCTTAAGGCCAAAACACAATTTGTTTGATTTGAGGATTAAAATAGCTGGAAACTTCGATATAATAATAATTTAGCAAGACAGTAAAATGGGTGGGGAGCTGAAGCACGAAAAACTGCAAGAGGAAGTGAAATTGACCTCAGTGACACTGGAAGGAAAATACATGTGATTCCTTATAGATCTTTAAAAGATGTTGGGTAGTTTCCCAATACTTCGAGACTTCCTGTTTGATTCTGTGTTCCACTTAAAAGATAACAACTCTGGTGTTATACAATATGTTATTCCCTCTCCACACATTCAGCTGTGCAACCCCCCCTAATCTCCCAAGATTCTTCTGGGAGCAACCGGCAGTCCTTCATAAAGAGTAGCATTGTGTCCAGATTATTTGATTGTGATCAGATGTTGGAGCATCCTGAAAAAAATAGGATGGCACAGGATGGTTCAGATTATCAAGGCTATGTTGTATGGGAAAGAAAAAGAGATCTAGCAAGGCACTGGGGAAAAAGAGGATATGCAGCTCATGCAGTCACCCCTCCAGTGCTAGATTATGAACAATGTGCTCTCTCAACTTCTGTAGCCTTGGAATATACCACTTGTGAGCCAGCTAGAGGGGTGTTAAGGATGATCAGTGCTTCCCTTCCACATTGATTTTAAAGAAGGAAATGGCTGGAAGTTAAGTGCTGAAAGGCCATATGGAAAAGGGGAGAGAAGGAGGGAGGGAGGGTTTCGGCCTGCTCTTCTTGCACACATGAGTGAGGTTGGGGGACTGTGGGAGAGCTTGGAGGCAGCCGGAGCGTGAAGGGAAGGAACAGTCCAGCACGCTGGAAATAATGGGCCTGATTCAAGCCTTTCAAGCATATAGTCCCATGCCTGTCAAATAGTATGTACAAGTAGACTGTGTGTGTGTGTGTTTGTGTATTTGTATGTGTGTGTGTGTGTGTGTGTGTGTGTGTGTGTGTGTGTGTGTGTGTGTGTGTGTGTGTGTGAGTGTGTTGCTGGGGCTGAGTGTGCACAAGCACGATACTGGAGTAGTGTGGAGGGGAAGCAGTTCCACACGCTGAATGGTGCTTTTGTTCTGGGAGCGGCTGTGGCTTTTTTACATTCGGCAATCCCTGCAGATACAACTGCCTCCTCATGAGAGGAGCATTGAAATGAGTTTCCTCCACCTTCCTCCCCTTTCTCACCTCTTCCCAGTCCCCAGCTCTCCTCCTCCCACTCAAGAGTCACTTATCCCCTCCAAGTGGTGCATGCATGTTTGTGTTTGTGTGTGTGTATGTATGTTTGGAGTTGATGCAGGTATACCAAGCACTGTGAGAAGGCCTTTGCTTTTGCTGTGCTTTGTAAGTGATGAACCACTCCAAAGACCCGGATGTTCTACCCACTGCTCCCTTCTTGCCCTCCAACTCCCCACAAGTGTGCATCTCTCTCTCTCTCTCTCTCTCTCTCTCTCTCTCTCTCTCTCTCTGTGTGTGTGTAAGGGAACACACTGTGTGCAGTATGCACCTGGTCTGACGGGCAGGTAGAGGAATGCTGCAGGTCTGTTGGCCGCCCAAGAAGACAAGATGGAATGTCCCTGGCTTTACTTGTCTTTCTTCTTCCTCTCCAGATGCAGTTTTCTGCTACTTTCTCAATGAATATAAAGAGTGCATGAAGTTCTAAAGTACATCCTGAGACCAATTCATTTTTCCCTTGGCCCAGAGGCTATTTTTTTTTTATTGATTCATGAATTGTTATTTAGTCGTTTCATAATGCTAACCATTTCAGCCTAGGAAAACAGGACTATAATTTTAAAGATAGTTTTGACAAATTTGTGGTTTGTTTATTTTTGCCAGATTAAAAAAAAAACCTCTTTGGTTGAACAATCATCATATTAAACATTTTATTAGCTGAAATAACACCAGGTCCTAGAGAGTGCTGTGGGAAACTGCAGCAGAGGTTGGCTATTTTTGACAGAATTTCACTGTTCCGTATTTAAAGTGAAATCTTGCTTGTACTAGACTTTGCTTATGATGACTAAGGCCAGGAAAGCTTATTTACAGCACTTTCACATTTCCTTCCTCAAACTGAAGAAGAAGAAGAAAAAAAGATGTTGTCTCAGTAATCAAGTCTCTCAAACTGTGAATTATAAGATTGGAGGTTTGGATGGATCCGTCTTCAGCCAAACTGTACTATGTAAAACAGGGTCAGAAAGAAGTTGTGGGCCCTGTTCTAAATGACAAATCACAGGACATGTGTAATTTATTAAAATTTATTTCAGCCTTTCTTCTACAGAAAACAAAAACAAGCTTTGTATGCAACTGTATTTCAGGGGCAATTTGCTAAATGCCAATCTTAAGACTTTGTAGAACTAATTGATTTTTGCATTGTGGTTTTGATCTCCAGAACTGCACCGGGATTTCAGAATTTGTTTTCTCGATCGAACAAATAAACACAGCCTGCCAGTTTGTTTGGGTTGAGAGCGAAACTAACCGGGACTTGAACGGATGGCTGCATAAAGGACCACACCAGAACAGGCCCATGGACTTTACTGCCAAACCTAGGAACCCCACATGCTACTGCTCTTTGTTTCTTCCTTTCTCCTAGCACGCACATTTGGATTTTGACTCATTAGATATTGAGTGTGCACTTTGAGAGCTCAGGTAAGTGTGTTAGGGCACGGAAAGCATAAGTCTTGAGGACTGGAACAACTATAATCACCACTCATGTCGACGCATGTCGGGGTGGTGGGGGATGGGGTGGATGGGGTGGGTGGGGGTATGCATTTGGGATTTCAAAGCAGCATTAAATGATAAGACACAGATTTTTCAAGTTCAATGATAAATCTGTAAGAATGACAAAACCTCATATATTTTAAAATGTATGGATTTAAGTCTAACAAAGTTTGTTTTTTTCACACCTCACCTGTGTAGTTTTGTTTGGATTATTTAATAGAAATAGTTTTATGCACAGCTCTTCCAACCACAGAAAACCTGACAGTGTCAGTCTATTTCTTTGAAAACACCTTAAAATTATGTATATTGTTATATCAAACACAATGTATATCACGTGTAATTAAATATTCACTTTATATCCGTACTTAATATAGCAGTCATTCTGCGTAAAAGACAAAACAATTCACGGGCTGAGGTGAAATTTGATATGTTGGTGTATTGCGCCACCTGCTGGCTGAATGAGTGAACTGATGCACATCATCAAGAAGTAGTATGGACGAACTGATATGTGGTAAACCAAGAAAACTGCTCCTGTGTTTTAGTCTGGACAATGTTTCATCACACATCTTAGGGGTTTTCTTCAAAACTGAAGACGGCGAAGTTGTACACTGTCCTGAGACAATGTTATTCCTTCCTACAAACGATTTATATATTCAGGTATTTAAAGATAGTTCATAATTGTAAATGTGCAGATTAGAGTTTGTTATATGTTGCCTGAGCAATAGTATGCAACCCAGCATTTCATAAAATTAGAACCAAGTAAAAGTTTACTTAATTTAGCCCTGGAATTATGATAGCATCTCTCTTATGAGTATACACCGATCGGCCATAACATTAAAACCAATGACAGGTGAAGTGAATAATAGCCAATTGATTATCTAGTTACAGTGGCACCAGTCAACGGGTGGGATATATTAGGCAGTAAGTTCTCGAAATTGATGTGTTGTAAGCAAGAAAAATGAGTAAGGATCTGAGTAACTTTGACAAGAACCAAACTTTGATGACTAGATGACTTGGACACATCTCCAAAACACAAGGATAATGCAGCCTGCCACACGTCAAAATTGTTTAGGAATGGTTTGAGGCACATGACAAAGTGTTCAAGGTGTTGGCTTGGCCCCCAATTTCCCCAAATCTGACTCCAATCGAGCATCTGTGGGATGTACTGGAGAAAAAAAACTCCGATCCATTGAGGCCTTGCAACTTACAGGACTTAAAGGATATGCTGCTCATATCTTAGTGTCAGATACCACAGCACACCTTCAGAGGTGTCAACGTTGTTTTGGGCGGCACAAGGGGGACCTAGACAATATTAGGCAGGTGGTACTAATGTTATGGCTGATCGGTGTTCAGCCGTCTTGATATGGATAACCGCCCTCTACTGGCCCATCTATGTATATACAGTGTCACCAACAGACTGCAAAAATGCTTAAATACAGTGCGAGTATACATGCGCCATTGGGCCACTTTATTAGGAACACTTGTACATCTGCACCGTTTAATTATCTGAACAGTTAGTCATGTGGCAGCAGCATAACATTTAAGATCATGCAGATACAGGTCAAGAGCTTAAGTTAATGCTCAAAATCAAACATCAGAACGAGGGAAAATGCGATCTCAGTCACTTTGTGGCATGTTGGTCGGTGTCAGATGGGTTAGTTTCAAAAACTGATGCTATGCTGACATTTTCTCACCCCCAAAAAAAAAGAAGAAAAAAAAAATATATAAAAATTAGAGGAGAATGGAGGTGAGTGTTGACTGGAAGGCTATGCTAACTTAAATAACCACACTTTACATCAAAGGCGTAGCTGGCTAGTCTAGCTGGCTAATATTAAGCTTTTATATTAAGTTTATTCACTGTAATCTCAAAGAACCCTTGCAACAGGACTAATTTCGCAAGATAGTCGTCTCTGTTCAGACAAAAATTACCTTAAAGAACATTTTTCGGAGAGACCCCTTATAGAAAAGTAATCTTTACTGTAAATCTTTACATATGAATCATAAAGATTTTCATGTGAAACTTAGACTCTTATGTTGTTTAACACATTTTCACATGTGGACTTTTCACATGCAGTATAGTGCTTGTGTATGTCTTTTTTCCAAATGCAATTTTTGCCCATGACTGTCAATGTTTTATATATTATTCATGTAATCACTTGTTCAAAACTTATGATCATGTGTGATTTTCCATAAGGGACAAAACAATGAAAACTGTAGGATTGTAGATGCCCTTATCCAGAGCGACTTATAGTGATCAAATTTCTTCTTCTTCTTCTTCTTCTTCTTCTTCTTCTTCTTCTTCTTCTAATTATTATTATTATTATTATTTTATGTACTTATTCATTATAAAATATATTATTATTATTATCCATCCATAACCACTTACTCCTTTTTCAGGGTTACAGGGAACCTGGAGGCTATCCCTGGAGACATCGGGCACAAGGCAGGGTGCCAGTCCATTGCAGGGCACAATCACATACACACTCACACACCCATTCATACACTACAGACACACCAATCAGCCTACCATGCATGTCTTTGGACTGGGGGAGGAAACCGGAGGACAAATGGAAACCGGAGGACAAATGGCCCCAGCGGGAATCGAACACCGTACCCTGGAGGTGTGAGGCAAACGTGCTAACCACCAAGCCACTGTGTGCCCCCATTATTATTATTATTTATACAACTGAACAATTGAGGATTAAGGGCCTTGTTCAGGAGCCCAGTAACAGCAGCTTGGCGGTGGTGGGATTTCAACTCATGACCTTCCGAGCAGAAGTTTTCAGAGCTACCACTTCCCCATTATTGGGGTAGATTTTAAGTTATTGAGATTTGAATGGTAACTATAAGAAGTCAATAATACATATAAACACTATAATAACCACTGTATACACATACATACACAAAACAGTCTCTAGATTTTACACTGAATGAGGGACAATTCTGTGGAAATGCCTTGTTGATATGAGAGGTCAGAGGAAAATGGCCAGCTTGGTTCAAGCTGCCAGGAAATATATAATAACTCAAATAGTCAGTCTTTACAACCATAGTGTGCAAAAAATCATCTCACCATGCACAAAACATTGAACCTTGTGGTGCATGGGCTATAACAGCAGAAGACCACTTTGGGTTCCACTCCTGTCAGCCAAGAACAGGGATCTGAAGCTATCATGGGCACAGACTCACCAGCCATAACCAGCTGCCTAATATTGTGTAGGTCCCTCTTGTGCCACCAAAACAGCTCTGATGTGTCGAGGCATGGTCTCCACAAGACCTCTGAAGGTGTGCCGCGGTAACTGGCACCCAAATGTTACAAGCGAACGCTCAAATTTTAAAAGTGATAGTATTTGTGTTGTTATCAGTGATTTACTGAAAGGATTGCAAACTAAATCCTGCTTTTTGTGCTCTCCATACCATTGTAGCAGGTTTTCTTTTTCCAGTCTGCAATTATTTTGAGATTTACATGGTAATATTGTGTTAGAACCACAAAGTGGCACCATTGTCTTTTTTATAGCAACTTCTGCAGTTAGAGAGAAATTATATTCCTTAGTTCATACAGAGATATAAAAATCTACAAATTGAGTCTCACTTTTTGGTCCTGCAGAGACTTTTGTATGCCAGCATGGGTGGACTTTGTATGCCTGTGTATAAGGATAGTATGCAAAGCCATAAAAATCAAGTGAGTCTTGTATAAGACAGAATATAGAAACCTCTGTGGCATTAATATAGCTATACATCAATGAAATTGCTTTTCTACCATGAACTATTCAAGTGAGTTTAAAATTGTATTTTAATTGTACACAATTATTGTTCATCTATGGCAATGTATAGGTCTACATTTTTTGTCAGTGTTTACAGCATATTTAATCCTGAGAATTTTCCCTAGGAAAGCCGAAAGGGAATGGGCCACTGTCACTCCACATGCTTAATCTGCTTCTCTCTAAAAACATGAAAGGTGATCAACCAGAGAGCCAGACGCCATTGACCCCCTGAGCCCTCATTAAAAGCAATGCTGAGGGACTGAAAGATGCTCTGTCAAGGAACTGCTGAGTGCCACCATGCCTCCTGCTCTACAGCTCTGTGAACTCTCAGGCTCACCCAAAGCAGCAGCAGAAGAAAAGCTCAGAAAAGTGTCGCTCTTATGATAAACACATAGCTGCACATCCCACCGGACTCCACGTGTGAACTGCACTGCTAAAACGCGCACTTGTCTGAGCATGAGACTACAAGGGAAGACACGATGCTCAATTCATGTTTTGTCCCTAGGTTGTGCGTTTGAGTGCATAAGAGATTTTAGAGCTTTTTTGTACCTTCGCTGTTTTCATTAAAAGACTCTCAAGACGCAAAGCTTGGCTTCACAGAAGGCACACAAAACATTGGAGGGAGTGGAAACAGAACGAATATGTAAAGCAACATACACATATGGCACCAGATATTGTTCCCTTTCATGCATATTCTTTTGGGTGTTTTCATTTTGTTTTTGCTTTTTTTCACAAAAAAGACAAAGCCTTTCAAAGGCTTCTGCAATCCCACACAGAAAAACCCCATTTCTGAGAAACTATTGGCAGAACACTGCTTCCTCAAGACTTGCTTTATCTTATTATTATCGCCTCAGTAATCTTTTCACACTTTATCTACCTTAATAAAAAACTAAAAATACTAAATCCCTCTCAGGAATATCATTAACTTCAGAGGACAACAGGAGGTGAGTCTCACTTTGATTAAATACGAAGTGAAGTAATATTCTACAAGATGGCTTACGTTTATAATCAGCAGGGGTTCAATTTAATTGAGGAACAATTACAATGATATCGATTTGGCATTTTTGATAATGTTTTTTATTTTAAAATATGCTAAATTTACAGTTCAGCCACTTTAGAAGTAGATTGAGTAGATAGCATTTTACTAACAGTTTAACAAACAGAGGAGATTAAAAAACAGGACAGTGCACAGACACGTCTACTTCACACACATACATGTTGGCACTACATACCAGCATCACATCATACATCAATTTGACAGTTTGTAGTGTGCACTGTCTCCGACTATCTGAAGAGAGGAAATGGATGGCTTCTTTACTAAGCTTAAGAATGAAACAGTGCTGTTTTGGAATCCTCTGTTGATCGTCTCAAGAGCTCAGGAGCAAGCTGAAATGACAAGCGGACAGATTCCGACTTGGTCACACTTGAGCCTGTCTCAGTGGGATGCGTTGCTGAGGGCTAAAACCACACAACGCTGACCTTTGACCTTTCTATCAGTGCTTCTATGCTGCAATAGGCCCACAGTCACAAATGTGCAGGCTGTTACAATGGCCCCAGGCCTGCAATCCTGCGCTCTTGTTATCCTCCCTTTCACAAATTCTCAGAAAGAATCCATGAATTCTGAGAGGAACTTTAAAAAGGTGAGGCTTGTGTTGCACTATTTGATGACCGCCTCCCTTTCTGAAGCTGTGAAGTATTATTAGCAGAGGCAGCAGTGGGGAACTTTCATTACCTAGTGTTTTGTGGGGGCTGTGCTTGGACAAGTTGCAGATCTCTAAAGTAGACACACTAGGTGTGTACATACTCACTTTTCATTTCGTATGATGATAGAATATATGCAGTGAGTGGAAAACATACAGTAATATATTATATTGAAACTTTAAAAAGGATAACTGCATAACTGCTGATGCAGCAGTGTTATTGTATCCAAACAGCAACACACTCACATACACATACACACACTAAGAATGGTGTGCATAAATAAAACCCTGTACACGTCATTATCTAGGTCAGCTGTGCCTTCTCTAGTCACAGTACTGCTGCAGCTCTGCCACCAGCTGACCTGATTCAGAGTGTCTTGTGTGAAAAGCCCTGTCCATACACACATACACACAGACCAGACAAAGACTATGGTAGTAAAATTCACAAAGACTGCTGACTATAGTTCTAATATTCCATTGACTATGGGAGTAAAATTCACAATACGAGTGACTTTTGGTAGTAAAATCCACAAAGACTACTGACTATGTTAGTAAATTTGACAAATATTGCTGACTATAGTAATACAATTGACAAAGATTACTGATGATAGCAGTATCATTTCCCAAATACCACTAAAATGTTCACAACTAATGTTCAAAAATATTACAGGTACTGGTTCTAAAATTCACAAAGGCTGCTGACTATAGTTTTAATATTCACAAAGACCATTGGCGATGGGAGTAAAATTTACAAGGCTATTGACTTTTTTCAAAAACTACTAACTATGGTAGCAAAATTCACAAATACTACAAGTGTCTATGGTAGTAACAATCACAAATACTACAGACAATGATCAAGTTTCCCCCCAAAAATGCATCACAAAATTCATTGTTAAATGGTAGAGCTAGCATCACACTGAACACATCCCCTCTCTCCCAGTTAAGATGCTCTTAACTATGTGATGTTTTTGGGGAACTTAGCATATGGTGGTAAATTTCACAATGACCACTGGCTCCAGAGGAAAAATGTACAAAACTACTGACTATAGTAGCAATTTACTGAAATATAGTGACCCATAGTGACCTACTGGAACTTGCAGATTGAGCATATTGGATTATGACTCAAATTTCATCAGAGTGAATGCTGAAGAAATGTTTTATGTTAATATGTGTTGTGTGTGTGTGTGTGTGTGTGTGTGTGTGTGTTTCAAATTCATCTTGGTATTTTAATGACTTCCCTTTTGCCCAAGGAATATTTCTGTAATGGAGTTTATATTGATCAAAATATCTACAAAATTTAAAAAAAAAAAAAAAAAAAACTTCTTTAGAATGCTAAAGGAAACACTTGAGTTTTGTAGTAGATCTATCTATTTATTTATTTATTTATTTTCGAATAGCAGACTACAAGCTTTCTAAATGAGATAATGTTTCTTGCAGCAGTTTCTGAATAAACCATTGGATGGCACTGTCTGGTTGCTGTTCTCCTCCTTGCTTCTCTATCTAATTAGAGCCTCGTTCAGGGCTCCTCCAACACCATCCTATAAATGTCAACACCAATACAGCAGGGGACAGTCCGCCTGCATGTAACAAACACAGACGCCATGAAAGTCCACTCTGTGTGTCAAATCAATCACACACTGGGCTTTGCAAAGTTTCACACCTTGGATGAGAATTACGTCCACTGTTCTGCACTTGGACATGTACACACACCAACATAGCAGCTTGCAGATGAATATTCACCATATGGAAATATTGTCTGTTTTACAACGTAAAAATATACCATGTTCCATAATAATGTTCCTAACTGTATTGCCACATCAGTCTTTAAAAATATGTGACACAAATATATAAATAAGTTCCTATTCATGGTGGTTGAGATTCACATTTGCATTTATTTCCTCCCTGATCAGTCCCTACAGTCCTATCCTTCCTATTCTTTCTACCTTTCTCAGTCCTATTATCAAGGCTTGCACACGGGTCCTTTTCCATTCCCATCCAATCGGCCGGCTGGAGCAGGTGGATGCGAGATAACTTGCGCCACGCTTTGTTTTTGCCCTGACACTGTCATTAATCATTCCTGAAGCTGCACTTCAACTTATAATAATAAGGACTGGCTGCTGTGTGGGGGCTGCCGTCCAATTGCCTTTCTTCGTGTGCCTGCCAAATTGGAGGTGAACGGCCATAGCCAGACACTGCTCCCACGTCCCCAGACTGTCTCATCATTTAGGTATTTATCCATCTCAGCCTTGTCCGCCGTGCTCTCCCTGCTCTCCCAGGAGGCCACAGATTGTGCGGAGGGGAAAGATGAGATTTGTTGCTCGGGCTTTTTGGCTTTGATTGTGTGCCTATAACTTTGGGATTAGAGGCAAATTTCCCACAGGGCAGTGCAGGATTTGCTGGCGTTTAACTGTTTAACCTGGCTTATTCTTGTGTGGCAGTGGGGGAGAAGAGGCTGGTCAACGGGCCCTAGGAGACCCAGCCAGGCTAAACCAGAGCCGGCCCGGTGTCAATAAGAGCCGGCCGCATGGGCCCTCAGATCAACACTGCTGCAATCCTACCTCACACCTCTCTCTGTGTTTTAAGGGTTTGTGTGTGTCTATAAACAGTACCTCACCCTTGAGACCTGTGTGTTATATTTTTAATATTAAACTGGAAGTGCTGAATTTTTGCACATTACTAAAATAGAGCACACAAACAATATTAATGGGTTCTTTTTTTTTTTTTTTTTTTTTAGCACTACAATATGCATATGCATTCACTTAAACATTTCATACTGGGTGACAAATTCCAACTTCAGTCGTGCTGATTCTTGATCACATGACTGAGCGGTCAAATATTACTTAAACACAATTTACAGATTTCATTAGCTAGGCCAAATGAGTTTCCATTTTGGAAAGCTACATAGCGCCAAGGCTAGGATACAAGCACCCTTTGTTAGCCATGCTCTGGAATAAATGAGGCTTTGGAAACAGAAGGAGGATCCCTGTCCTGTCAAACACAATCTGAGTGGATTAGAGAGATCTAAGGGGAATTTAGCAGCCTGGAGTCTGAAGGTGTGTTTTGTGCCTGCTATCTCCTGTACTAAAAACAAGGGCCCAAGGTGTGTTTCCACAGAGTGGCCTGGGTTCTTTGATCAATCCGCGATGCTCCACCTGGCTCTCCCTAGTGCACAGATACCCAATATGTCTGTTCAGGAAGTAGGCATGCCATAAGGCAGAGAACAGCTGTACTTGGTGAAGCACAGCTTAACATACTGCCCAACAAACTCCTGTCCTTAGCTGAATCTGGTGTCAGTTTTTTTTATTACGCAAAATAATGTCATTTATATCAAGCAACAAAAGTCCAACAGATGTTGGAGTTTTCTTCAGCTAAGCATCTTGTTGAAACTGGTGCAGTCAGCAAAACCAAGTTCAGCTGCTTTATTCCAGCTTCCTTACTTTCAGTCCAAGAAATTGTCTTCCAAGTACGAGTCTGCAGCAGACCATCACAGCACGTCCTCTTTGCCAGTCTCAGTCCATCACTCATGCCTGCCTGCTTGCCTGCCTGTGAAGATGAGCACCCCCGTCTCCTTCAGCACAGGCAAAATATATGGCAAAACAGTATTGATCTTTAATTAAAGAAGCTCTTAACCTCAGCTGAGAGGAAGCCCCCAGGCTAGAGAGTTAATTCATGTACTAGAAGTCATAATATTTGTGCTCTGCATGAGGAGGTACATAAAAAGTTATCTATTGTCTGGGCAGTTTATCAGCACAACGATGTCTCGATGTTCCTTGCCACGCATGGTCCTCGTGCTCACTCATAATTCAATGTTATGGGCCAATTTGCAACTGGGGCAGTGATGTCGGTTTTACATACATTGGCAGTACGTAGAGTATATTACATGTCCTATCCATGTACATCTAGTCATGAGGATCCTTCTACCTTTTTTTTTTTTTTTGCTTTTACCAGATAAACTTGAGTATCTTCATCAAAGGCTTCGCCTAAATGTACTCTCTGTTGTATATTATTGGATTGAAGACCAGAGCAGGCACTATCATCAGACTGACCCTCTCAACAACCTAAGCATCTGCCATAAAAAAACCCTCACAGGTTCTTTTATAAAACACCTTCCCCCAGGGAATAAGAGTAAAGAATCCTAGAGAAAGAGAAACAGAGAGAGTGAGTGAGAGCGAGACAGAGAGGTAGAAAGAGAGAGAGAGAGAGAGAGAGAGAGAGAGCAGAAAGGGTGGAGGGCTTCTATTCTAGACACTGTGATATCACATTTTATAGGTTTATTGATTTCTTCTCAGGATGCAACTATTAACATTGAGCTGTGTTCCAGAGGAGCTTGCGGCAGGTAGCCATGCTCACACCCAATCTCCTCTCAAGGGGAGCAGGGGTTCGCGGGTGCCATACTTTTATAATTAAGGTCAGCTGGGATGCATTAAAGCATTTGGAGGTGTTAAAATCTGCCCTCCTCTGAGAGCAAGTTGGCATCACTTGTGCTCATAAATTAGCCATGCACTCCCACAGCTAGGAATAGGGGTGGGATTGAAAGGGGAAAAGGGGGTTGTTGGGTGGATTTGAAGCATGGGTGGACTCTCTGATGTCTTTTATTTTTTATTGCAAGCCAAAACAGTCCAATATGCACACCTGAACCCTGTTGTGGCATTGAGCAACATGATGCAACACTGTGTTGTTTAAACACTTCCTGCAGGAGGTCATCACAGTGGTTTTGGATCTTATGAATGATTATGCATGTTGAGTAGAAATCACGAGAATGATTTCAATACAAATCTCTCTTCTCTCTCTCTCTCTCTCTCTCTCTCTCTCTCTCTCTCTCTCTCTCTCTCTCTATATATATATATATATATATATATATATATATATATATATATTTATATTTAGTGGTGGGAAAGTAGGTGTTTCCCCCTTTCTCATTTCCTGTTCCTTTGCATGTTTGTCACACTTAAGTGTTTCGGGAACATCAAACCAATTTAAACAATAGTCAAGGACAACACAAGTAAACACAAAATGCAATTTGTAAATGAAGGTGTTTATTATTAAAGGTGGGGAAAAATCCAAACCATCATGGCCCCTGTGAAAAAGTGATTGCCCCCTAAACCTATAATAACTGGTTGGGCCACCCTTAGCAGCAACAGCTGCAACCAAGCGTTTGCGATAACGTGCAATGAGGCTTTTACAGCGTCCTGGAGGAATTTTGGCCCACTCATCTTTGCAGAATTGTCCTAATTCAGTTACATTAGAGGGTTTTCAAGCATGAACGGCCTTTTTAAGGTCATACCACAACATCTCAATAGGATTCAGGTCAGGACTTTGGCTAGGCCACTCCAAAGTCTTCATTTTGTTTTTCTTCAGCCATTCGGTGGTGGACTTGCTGGTGTGTTTAGGATCATTGTCCTGCTGCAGAACCCAAGTTCGTTTCAGCTTGAGTACACGAACAGATGGTCGGACATTCTCCTTCAGGATCTCTTGGTAGACAGCAGAATTCATAGTTCCTGTTATTACGGCAAGTCTTCCAGGTCCTGAAGCAGCAAAACAGCCCCAGACCATCACACTACCACCACCATATTTTACTGTTGGTATAATGTTCTTTTTATGAAATTCAGTGTTCCTTCTACGCCAGATATACTTGGACACACACCTTCCAAAGAGTTCCACTTTTGTCTCATCGGTCCACAGAATGTTGTCCCAAAAGTCTTGGGGATCATCAAGATGTGTTGTGGAGAAATTGAGACGAGCTTTGATGTTCTTTTTGCTCAGCAGTGGTTTTCTCCTTGGAACTCTGCCATGCAGGCCATTTTTGCCCAGTCTTTTCCTGATGGTGGAGGCATGAACGCTGATCTTAACTGAGGCAAGTGAGGCCTGCAGTTCTTTGGAAGTTGTTGTGGGGTCTTTTTGTGTCACCTCTTGGATGAGTCGTCGCTGCGCTCTTGGGGTAAATTTTGCGGTCGCCCACTCCTGGGAAGGTTCACCACTGTTCCATGTCTTCGCCATTTGTGGATAATGGCTCTCACTGTGGTTCGCTGGATTCCCAAAGCTTTGGAAATGGCTTTATAACCCTTTCCAGACTGATAGATCTCAATTACTTTCTTTCTCAATTGTTCCTGAATTTCTTTGGGTCTCGGCATGATGTGTAGCTTTTAAGGATCTTCTGGTGGACCTTACTGTGTCAAGCAGCTCCTATTTAAGTGATGCCTTGATTGTGAACAGGTGTGGCAATAATCAGGCCTGGGTGTGGCTAGAGAAATTGAACTCAGGTGTGGACAACCACAGTTATAGTATGTTTTTAACAAGGGGCCAATCACTTTTTCACACAGGGCCATGATGGTTTGGATTTTTTTTCACCTTTAATAATAAACACCTTCATTTACAAATTGCATTTTGTGTTTACTTGTGTTGTCCTTGACTATTGTTTAAATTGGTTTGATGTTCTGAAACACTTAAGTGTGACAAACATGCAAAGGAACAGGAAATGAGGAAGGGGGCAAACACTTTTTCACACCACTGTATATACATATGTATTTAGAGAGAGAGAGAGAGTTTGCATACCTCTTGCAGAATCTGCTAAATCTTAGTACTGTGAACAAAATAAAAAGGATCATGAAAATCCCATGATGTTTTTTTATTTAGTACTGTCATGAATAAGTTGTTTCACATAACAGATATTTACATTTAGTCCACAAGACAAGATAATAGCTGATTTTATAAAAAATGACTCCGTTCAAAAGTTTACACACCCTTCATTCTTAACCCTGTGTGTTGTTACCTGGATAATCCACGACTGTTTTTTTGTTTTGTGATAGTTGTTCACAAGTCCCTTGTTTGTCCTGAGCAGTTAAACTCCCTACTCTTTTTCAGAAAAATCCTCCAGGTCATGCACATTCTTTACTTTTCCAGCATATTCTGCATATTTGACCCCTTTCCAACAGTGGCTATATGATGTTGAGATCCATCATTTCACACTGAGGACATCTGAGGGACAACTATTAATAAAGGTGCAAACATTCACTGATGCTCAAGAAGGTAACATGATACATTAAGAGCCAGGGGGATGCAAACTTTTGAACAGGGTGATCGGTGTAAATTGTTATTATTTTGTTTCAAGATGTTTTGTTTTTTTTCATTTAGTACTGCCTTCAAGATGCTAAATAAAGTAGTTACATGTCTCCCAGAAGACAAAAATGCTAACAAGTTTACATATACATATAGTGAGTATGAAAGATTTTGGAAGACATTTTGCTAAAAAGTGTTAATTTCCCCTATATATGGAGGCTTTTGGGTCACCCTGTAGTTTATAGGGAGTCTGTTATATTCAGTGGACTATCTAAAGTTATCCAGTTTTTTGGACAAGAGACTTTTAATGACATCCACAACACATTTAGCATAAATGTTTCATTAAAATAAGAACTAAAAAGTGCTCAGTGCTCACAGCTTGGAGAGAGTAGATGAGGAAATAAGAGCATCTAGATAAGCCCGCAGCTCTACATACAATGTCCCTAGTGAAGCATGCAGAGCAAAGCCTTGAGCCAGTGTGGAAGCAGAAGACAAGCATCCCAAGGGGAACAAACATGGCAGGGGAGGTTCACAAACAACCACCTGTCAAAAGATATTCAGTGGACAGGTCACTTTAGGGTAAGAAAGAAAAAACACGAAAGGGAGAGACATAAATAATGAAGTTTAACAACTTTGAAAATTCATTCAATTACACAAACACATTGTGCGTATGCGGGATTCCTTTGACTTGAGGAATACTGATTAATTATGTCTGAGCTGTAATTGAAAAGTTCAAATAAAGTGTGCTGATTGCAGTGATTTACCCGAATAATAAAAAAAAGTATTCTTGTAACAACTGTGGGACAACATAATTTATTTCAGAGACTTATTTGGATTTGGAAATTATTACTCCTGTCAAAGAGGCTAATACAACAGAGTAAGATTAACCTTACTCTTTTATCTGTCCAATTAATAAATTGGTTTGTGGTATGACTGCTAAATCAATGGCACCTGTTTTAAAGTCTTGGCTGGAGCAGTGTGACAGCTTGCTAAGAATGACACAGCCTCCTGACCCTGAGGACAAACCCCTGACAGAATGCCCAAGGGCCAAACAAAGTCCAACAGATTTCCAAACACCATTCCTTCAGCAAACACCTTCCAGCTCTTGACCTGAATGAGATTTGTGCTGAGTGCAAAACAAAGTTTGGTATGTGGTTACCTGAAACAATTTTGTTTACCCACATTTATCCAAGTGTTAAGGTGGCCTTTCTTTATAAAGGACTCTTTTGAAGCACTCCAGGAGTTCCCCTTACTTTCTTGAGTTGATTCAGCGAAGGAACAAAACACCCATTTATGCACATAAGGCAGAGTAACATCCTTATGTACATTACCTTAACCTGCTAAATATCACAGATAGTGTGGAATGGGGAATTTAAATCTATGTCACTGCAAGTGCTTATGTAGGATATGGTTACTTAAAAGGGGTATAATGCATTTCACTGACTTTATTAACAATCATGATACATTTAGCGATTCCTCAGAATGGAGTGAAATATGAGTGGAACGGAATAGAAAACAAATTTTGTACATTTTTAATATATATTAATTCAAAATCCACAGATTATTCCAGATGAAACAACTTGTACATGCATTTAAAAGAAATGCAGTGAAATCTATAGTACATTGCAAAAATGTCACTCAAAAAAATGGTAATGGTCTTAGTGTTGCAGCAGCTGCTCACGGGTGTTTTTTAACACCAGCATTTATTTGACCATTATGTTAAATTGTCCCCATAAAGCTCCACTTGGCACCTCCATCTCTCCTGCCTCTCTCTCTGTGAAGCATTTAAGTGGACCAGAGGGGGCTTGTGTATTCAACAGTCTCAATATGCCTGCTTTACTTTTCAAATAATTCTCATCTAGGCATTACCCAGTCTACCTTGTGGAACAGGATGAAGTTTTCACTGTTGCACACAGTGTATTTGAGTATGGTGTTAGCAGGAGGAAAGCCAAAGATGTGGCGTAGTACTGACACTTTAAACAACATGATTTCCACAGCTTTCCTGCCATGTGCATTTTCATCTGCCACTGGTGGTTGAAAATGCAGAGCAAATTGTGTCAGCTCGTATACCGCCAACTTTCCTCACATAGGCATCTCTGTCATCTAGAGTGCTTGAACTGAAAATAAACTGAATGTGACTTCTTTCTTTCTTTAAGTAAAAATTCCTGCAGACAGCAAGGATCTGTATATAGTTTCACTGAAGTTGTAAGGGACCAATTTGATGAGTGAGTATAGTACTATCACTGAACTTCACAACCATAGCTGTTATTTGGAGTTTAGTATACACAATAAAATCCCAGGGGTAAGATGCTAATGATAAGGTTGGGGTCCTCAGTAATCCGGTAAAGCTGAGAAGGTGCAGGACCTGAGTGAGGAGGCCGTCTGTGTTCAGACCACCTCTATTCAGCAGCCCTCAGCCCCCAGTGGTAAATGGCAGCCGGAAAATCACGGCAGCAGGATCACGCATGGTGCATTAGCTGCTCTGCTCCAGCTCATCCTACAGAAGCGACCTGGCCCAGAGCTCAAAAAACTCCCACAAAAGCCAGTTCCTCTCAGCGCCACTCTGTTCTTCTTTATAATGGCCAAACATCCTATGACTGATCAGAAACATGACACAATGCACAGGAATTCAGATATAATTCTGTAACACGCGTTATTAGTGAGTTAAATAATTTGCGCTGAATTTTTTAAATATGTATCAAATATTGCAAATATGTTCTTCATTTGCTTAAGTTGAGAAATATTTATTTATTCTTTCTGTTCTCTCTGTTCATTTTTAATCTTTATTTTAATCCTGTTGATAAACCTACTCACTAGCTCAGTTACTAAGCTTAAATATCTAATTAATTTTGACATCATATTATTACTTGTCATATGCAACATTATATTTTCTGCAGTCATTATTTCTTGTTATTACTCTTCCTTTTGGACATTTTTAAGATAAGCCATTTTACTGCAATTTACACCCACAGAATTACACAGTTCTAGTGAAGATATAGTGTCAGCCCTTCCTATTTAACAGAGTTCCCCTTTGCCCTTTGAGACACAGGCAAAAAGTGTGTTTCCTGATTAATGGTGAGGAGAGCCACAGCTTCCAACCCTGCCAGAGAAAATGTACAATCTCCTCAGCCTTTTTATAGAAATTAACTGCAAAACACGACTAATTAGAAGTGTGTTATTTAGAGCGACTTTCCACTATTTTTTTCCCCATCTAAAAAATAACATGGCATGATAGCTAATGATCCTATGGCAAATTAATATGGTGTTGGACCTTAGCCAACTAGAAGAACTCTGTTAACCAATAGGGGAAAGTTACACACATTCACTGCTTAGTGTCAGAATATGACAACCAGAGTACAGGCAGTATATCCAGTCAAGAAAGGCTAGGTAAAAATACAACATCGACTTTGATTAATTACCAAAAAAAAACAAAAACCCCACAAGCTTTTAGTGCTTCAAAATATTGCAGCCAATTAAAAAGGCACAATCAGGTGTATAAAAAATACAAACAACAATGTCAGAGTTATTAATAATGTTAACTGGAAGATAAAAATCCAGAGAACTTGTTGTCCCTGAACGATAGTGACTTTCGATAAACTGACAGAAGTTTTTAAACTCCTTTATTGTCTTTTATTGCAGGTTAAGCAATAGTGCCTCTGAAATAACCCGAACATGTACAAAATGGCAATTAAGGAAAATTATTAAACAGATTTTACACAAAAGACCTATATTTTGTATTTAAGAACTGATTAACATGCTGCTTAGATCCTAATTGGACTCTAAATGAGTGCTTTATTAAAGGCAGATGTGTTTGGAGCTTAGTGGGTAAACCAGTTAAGCCTATATATAGACCCATATTCAATGCTAGTATTAATTATAAGCCTAATTAGAGTGATTTAATTACATTGTTTCACAATAGCAGTCACAAACATTTCTCACTTTAATAGTTTTATAGCACAGTTTTATAGCACAGTGTTTTAAGTTAAACCTAAAATATATTGTATTCAAAAACATTTGAATTATTGACTATTAGTGTACTTCGGCATAAAGGCTTATTCCTTTATACAAAATAAAAAACAGTGTGAACATTCCACCACTAAAACACTTTTAAATGCATGAAAACAGTCGGGAATTAGGTATGTATAAAAAGGTTCCTTTTTTGAATTGACCTTAGCGTGATACGCTGTCTTAATTTCTCTTTCTGTGGTCGGTGGTGAAATAGAAGCAGGGTGCCGCTGCATTACAGCAAAGGAGAGCTCTGATTCTATAGGAAAGAATACACTGGGGAAGTTGCAAAGGGCAGAGTCTCTAGGAAATCTACTCTTTCTTTGAAAAAATGTCACAGGAGAGATAGGAGATTGGCACCACAAAGGACCTAAAATAGCACAGGCTGCTACGCATTGTCAAATGAGATTTGGACTTAGACGCTGACTTTTGTTCTACAAAGTGTCGGGCTCTGAAAAGGAGATAGGAGCTGGAAGAATTGGGATCCCCCCCCCCTTTCCTAGTTGTGCTATATATGTGCTTTATAATGATGGCCGAGTAGTAATGTTACAATTATTCCATGTTTGACAGTAAACTCTCTTTATTCAGATTTGGCTAAGACAATAGTTTATTTAGCTTATTCCTGGTTTGAGTGATCAGAGTGGCATTTACAATGTAGGGAAATGACATTTTTTAAAGGTGTATGACCAGGTCGAGAGATTAGAGTCTTTCTGCTGGGGTGTCTCCATTCCCATGTTTCCAAATGACCCTGCATTCAGTAGTCCCCCTACCGACCCTCTCTTATCTAACAAAAGCCTTATATATTTGATACAGGTTTCTTTTCCCCCCTCATAGGCCATATAATAGGATTAGGAATATTTTCTGCAAATTTACAAAAACAAATCACATGGCAAGGCTTAGAAATTGCTAATAATTTCTCCATAGCTGATAGATCAAAGGCAGGCCAGGCGATAATGTGACCCTGGTCAAGCATTTTTAATGAAAGGGTTAATCTTCTCAAAGGTGACCATTCAGGAGCAGGAGGTGTGACCAAATGAAGAAGTTGGAGAAAAATCATGTTAGAGTAACTTGGAGCTTTGCGAGAAATCTCATTGTTTAGAGCAGGACAGATCTCTCTATAGGAAAATGTAAGAAGAATTTTGACATTGACTCTTGGACACACCTCTGAAGGCACACCTCTGTGCTAATGTGGCAATTTTGGAAAATTCGCTTACTCGGCTGTTATAGTCGGCAGAGGATGCGATAGCGAGGAAAAAAATCACACAAATTCACCAATTCTGGCCTTGAGTAATATATGTTGTTCCACTAAACTTAAATAATGTGTTACAGCTCATAATTTATGTTGGGTTTTGCACATAAAACTTTGTTGAGCAAGCTTTAGTTGTGCTACTTTAAGCACACATGTCTGTTCAGGGCTAATGGGACTTGAACACCTTCCAAAACCAGAAGGAGAGGAGAGAGGGGAGGGAGATGGCTTCATACAGTAAATGCATTAGCCCTGACTGGTTAAGTAGGTTTGGAAGTCTAATCATGACTGCAAGAAAATGGGGCTTTCAGTAATTAAGAATAAATGAAATTGCTTATCAATTAGTAAGTTACAGCGTACACCATTTGGCTGTGTTCTTAGGGATTAATCATGGAACTATTGACATTACATTGTTCCTTAATTATCATTCATACATTTTATGGTAATTGTTGAATTTTTCACAGAGGAATTGCAATGTCTTGGAAATACCAAGCCATATCAACGCTCTCAAATATAAACATTAATTAATTTCTAAGGAAAATGGGGAGGGGGATAGATCATTGGTGTGGCACCAGAAAATAACTGACTCCAACAAGGGCTGTAAACAATGTTAATGTTTTTCTTCTCTTAATGAACTGAATCAGTAATGAGAGAAAATCCATCACACTCATAATAAGGCACAGAAAAGACAATACAACTACAACTGAGGTGGATCTCACATAGAAGCTGAAAAGACCAGCACATATACTGTAGACCTTAATTGTATTTATAGTTAACAATCTAATAAATAATAAGGACTGTGAAATAATTATACTCACCACTACAAGGTTGTATACACCATTAATATACTGGACATAATTATAGCTAGAGATTATATTTTGTACATCCAAAATGAGACATTGTGAATTATGTTGTATTAATTAAAAACATAAAACACAATGCTTATATCTTATGTTAAAGAACTGCAACTAAACATTTTTCCAATTTCCATTCTCTACAGAGTGCTGCAGACAATGTGGGAACCAAAATGAAAACCATGTGTAATCTTAGGACTGTGTTTTGCTGTTTTAAGATTGACCTATGTGCTCTGTGTCCAGTGCTGGATCACACGGTCATTCTGAGCCCCTCCTCTCTCCACTTCCCCACAATGCAACAGGCCAAAGTCCTGGCTACAGGCAGGGTGTATTGGAGTGAGACTTAATGAGGTAATTAGTCAAAAGGCTAGACTGACCCTGGGAGGCTAATACCTGTGAACTTTTTACCCTCGACTCCTGACACATGTCTCCAGAGATGGCGGAGGAAGGGACGGTCCCTGCACACACCCAAGGGCTGAGCCACCAACTGTCAGAACCTTTACATGCAAGTGTGACATCCTGATCACAGGTACCATTCAGTGGACAGTCACCCTCCTGGCATTCGATAACACCCACTGTTCTGCAGTGGCCTGTTGGGTCATTAGTAACACTACAGCTCAAGGCTTCAGCAGTCAGCCAAATGCTTATTTCCTTGGAAGCCACTTTAAGTTTAAAGAGATGAAAAGAAAGGACAAAGAGAGGCAAAACAGATTGATATTTTTTTAAATCTCTGTCTGGTTTTTATCACAGTGCCGTGACTGGCTGCCTCATTAATCATAGGCTCTGCTGCCTCCAGTACAGAAGTAACTGCATTTGGCTCAATTAAGACGCACAAAGACAATAGAAAATGTAGAAGTTGGGCCGGCGAAGCGGCAGCAGCGTTCATCTCCCTGTCATTACTGAGAGAAAGGGAAAAATTAACCCTAACAGCTTCCCTGCTCTCCTCCATTGATCCGAAGCTTTTGTGATGTCCCCAGAGTGTGGCAGACAATTACAGATATTATTACATCTGCATTGATTTTTTTTAGGAGAGCCCAGCGTCTCAAAGCAATTAAAAAAAATTACAGTTCAGAAGTAGGCCAATTAAAATGCCCATGGGTCCTGCTGGGGGATGCTTGCCGTGACTGTCAGAGTGTCACAATGTTCTCACTTGGCGGTTTTTAGACAAGTCAGGGCACACACATACTCACACACACTCACACATGCGCATCCATGTACACCCCAACCACACACACACACACACACACACACACACACAAGCAGTAGAGAGCTAGCCCTAATTTGCAGGCAGAACTAGGATGGGTGCTTTCACTGAGGTGGGCATCACCATGGGACAAAAAAAATTCTACTAAATTTGGGAAGGAATGACTGCAGGCAGAAATGGCAGTGCATTTTAAACAAATATATACACTGATCAGTCCTTAAAACCACTGACAGGTGAAGTGAATAACATTGATTATCTCGTTACAGTGACACCTGTCAAGGGGTGGGATATATTAGGCAGCAAGTGAACAGTCAGTTCTCAAAGTTGATGTGTTGGAAGCAGGAAAAATGGGTGACTTTGACAAGGGCCAAGTTGTGATGGCTAGACAACTAGGTCAGAGCATCTCCAAAAGCGACAGATTTGGTTCCAACAAGAAAAGGTGTTAGGTATGCAGTGCCATAAAAGTTGTCTAAGGAAGTACAACCAGTGAACTGGTGACAGGGTCATGGGTGCCCAAGGCTCACTGATGAGTGCTGTGAGCAAAGGCTAGTCCAGCTAGTTTGATCCCACAGATGAGCTACTGTATCACAAATTGCTGAAAAAAATTAATGCTGGCTATGATAGAATGGTGTCAGGACATACAGTGCATTGCAGTTTGCTACAAATGAGTCCATGCCTCAACAGTCAGAGCTCTTTTGCCAGCAAAACGGGAACCTACACGATATTAGGCAGATGGGTTTAATGTTATGACTGATCAATGTAGGTTAAAGCATGACAGATATATTTCATATAAATATTACAAACTTTGGCCATATAATGTAGCATTTTTAAAATTGAGAATGAGTTTAAAAAGTCTGAATGTGCTGCTTATGGTTCACTTATGTTGTCTTTTGATCTTTGCAGAGTGCATACAGGCAGCATCCTTTCTTCCGCTAGCAGGCTCAGAAAGGAAAAACAATGACAATCTACTGTGCGTTTGTGTATTGTCTAATATCTATACCCATCTATACCTACAGGTGCATCAAAAAAAAATTTTATATCGTGGAAAAGTCATTTTTTTCCATAATGCAATTCAAAAAGTGCAACTAAATAAATTCTAGATTTATTACAAATAAAGTGAATTATTTCAAGCCTTTTTTGTTTTAATCTTGATGATTATGGCTTACAGCTCATGGAAATCAAAACTCCAGTATCTCAAAACATTAGAATAAAGAATTTATAATACAGAAATGTCAACCTTCTGAAAAGTATGTTAATGTATGCACTCAATACTTGGTCAGGGCTCCTTTTTCATGAATTACTGCATCAATGCGGCGTGTCATGGAGGCAATCAGCCTGTGGCACTGCTGAGGTGTTCTGGAAGCCCAGGTTGCTTTGATAGCGGCCTTCAGCTTGTCTGTATTGTTGGATCTGATGTCTATCATAGATTCTCTACGGGGTTCAGGTCAGGCGAGTTGGCTGGCCAATCATGCACAGAAATACCATGGTCAGCAAACCAGTTACTAGTAGTTTTGGCACTGTGGGCAGGTGCTAAGTCCTGCTGGAAAAGGAAATCAGCATCTCCATAAAGCCTGTCAGCAGATTGAAGCATGAAGTTCTCTAAAATCTCCTGGTAGACGCTGCATTGACTCTCCACTTGAGAAAACACAGCGGACCAACACCAGAAGATGACATGGCACCCCAAATCATCACTGACTGTGGAAACTTCACACTGGACCTCAAGCTACATGGATTCTGTGCCTCTCCACTCTTCCTCTAGCTGATTAGAGTTCTTCTCAGGTCGACATTTCTGCATTATAAATTCTATATTCTATATTTATAAA
This sequence comes from Ameiurus melas, assembly GCA_012411365.1. Classification (NCBI taxonomy): domain Eukaryota; kingdom Metazoa; phylum Chordata; class Actinopteri; order Siluriformes; family Ictaluridae; genus Ameiurus; species Ameiurus melas. The sequence goes on along the minus strand of CM022761.1, from coordinate 21,199,878 downwards.
TATATATTCTATATTTTATATTCTATATTCTAGTATTTTGAGATACTGATTTTTTTATTTCCATGAGCTGTAAGCTGTAATCATCAATATTAAAACAATCAAACAAAAAAAATCCTTGAAATATTTCACGCTATGTGTAATGAATTTATCATCTATGAAAGTTCCACTTTTTGAATTAAATTATGGAAAAAATGAACCTTTTCCACGATATACAAAAATGTAAAAATGCACCTGTATATTTAAAATAGTATTTTAGAGGACTCTGCTATTTTCTCAATAGACAATATAAATTAACTCAATGATATGCATATTTAATTCACAAGCTAAAACCTGGCCATGCATGCAACACAACCCAGACACCTTCCTTTGTTACAATCTCTTTCCTGCACTCAGACTATGGTTGTGTTTCCTTCTGGGAGAAGTGTCCTCTCTGCTGGTCACTCTGCCAGCCTTCCTGAGTTCCAGGGAAGAGAAGGAAGGGACTACTAATTACCGTTGGGGAGCAGTATAGGAATGAGAGCAGATAAGGAATGAATGTGATGTTACTGTGGGACTGTGCCCATTAACTATTCAGATCTGCTCCAGGTCCTTGTTTCCTACGAACGGTATCAGCTGCAGGCAGGAACACACCGCTTCATTGTTAACAAATATGTGGTGCCTGTGCTTCTGCTCAGTGCTCTGCCGTTGTTTTTATCCATTATTCATATAAGCCAGGATTTTGATTTCTAGGCTTAAATTTGTCTCAACCACATCCGTACAATATTAAAGCACAAAAAAAAAGAAAGCCAGAATACATTGTATAAACTGCCATGGCTTGGGGAATAAACAACAAAACCATTTTTTTAAATCATTGTTCATGTGCCTCTGTTTGATGTTTGGGAAAAAAGGCAATGTTTCCTTAATCCACAAAGCATCCACATATTTATTTATTCTAGGATTAAACACCTACAATACAGAACTTTCTTACACATACAAGCCCAAACTAATAGCAAAGCTAAAGCATAAGCTGCAAACATTTCATTAGCTCAAATAGCTGAAAGGTGTTTCTGTTTATCTATTAGTATTCTGATAAATGTCCTCATCTTGGATTACAGAGTTATAGGGTTTCAATGGGAAAACATAATCCATGGAATTCACTGAGAGCCAGTGACAACCCCCGGAAAAGAGGGGGAAAAATGAGTTTTCAACACAGGAACCCAATGCAATGCATGATTAGAGAGGAGCACATTGTGAAAATCATCAAAGGGAACTTGGTTAGTGTTCTCGTACAACATTCGGTTTCAGTTTTCTGTGAGGAAATGACTGTGTTAGGAACCTCCAACTACAGCCAGGGCAAATGAGCTTAATTAGACAAACAGGCCATTTTTAAAAATCAATAATTATCACTTGATATGTTATAGACATGTGCTATAAATCTTTCCTCTTTCAGAAAAATTATAATATTCCTTGAAATCTGAACAGGAACTTTGTGTACAATATTTTTACCGTATGGACAAATATTGATTTAGAATGTAGAATGTACACAACAAACATGGACATTCATGAAAGGATCTTTGTGTGAAATGTATGAAATAAACAAATATAATTCATTAAACATTCAGTATATTGAAAAACTGGTATGCATACAGTGGGTTCCAAAAGTCTGAGATTACAGTATGTTGAAAATCTGGGATTTTATTTTTCATTTAAAATTGGAAATACGAATTTTTAAATATTTAAAACAAAGACAATTAATGTTCAATATCCTGAATATTTAATATATGTAATATATGTGATATTGGCCATGTTAACTGATTAGTATAAAAGGTCAGATTTTCATCATGCTTGGTCTCTTCTATTGAAGCATGTATTCATATATACACAGATGGATTTGATCTAAAATGGATCATGAGGTTTTGCATAAACTTCTTCAGTCCATTCCAGCTTTAATAAACAAAACATTGCTAGTGTTGGCAAATTATACATCTCAGCATGTTTGTTATAAACTGTGACATATTACAAACAACTATTTGATAAATTAATAAAAAAGAATTGAACAAATAAACCAATAATTAAATTTTCAGATACTTGATAGGGTTACTTAGCGGCTAGACCTTGCACCTCCCGGGTTGGGGGTTTGATTCCCACCAACATTCTGGGTGAGTGGAGTTTGCATGTTCTCCCTGGGCTTCAGGGGTTTCCTCCAGGTAATACGATTTCCTACTCCAGTCCAAAAACATGCGTTGTAAGCTGATTGGCATCCATAAATTGTCCATATTGTGTGAGTGTGTGTGTCATGAGTTCCCTGGGATAGGCCCCAGGGTCCCCATGACACTGTGTAAGATAAACGATACAGAAAATGGATGTATGGAAATACTTTTACAAAAAAAATTGTGATTAGCGAGGCAATGGAGTTTAGCATGTGTTCTGTTACAAATGTGAGTCTTGTTTCTCATTAAGCCGCATGTTTAGTCATTCATCATTTATTCCATTGTTAATATGCAAGTCAGCTTAATAAGGGTGTGACTCACATTTTTGCAATATAATGTCATAATCATCTATAATTGTATTGACATTTTTATATGCATTTTAGACTGCATTGTTTATCATTTGGCATAGGTAACCTGTTACAGTCTGCTGTAATTCCTTGTTTGAACATTTTTTCAACATCTTCTTTGTAACAAAGATAATTATTTTTCAGTTCTCCCTTTTGCTCTCCAGAGCTAATTTTATTATAAGCTAATAAATGTTTAAAAATTATCTATCATTCAAAACAAATGAGAAAAAGCCACAAGTAGACAAGATTATGTCTAAGTTCATTGCCAGCTCAGATTTTAACATGTCTGAAGGAACTGAAAGTGAAATGCCTGGGCATATGGGAAGCAGAAACGGGAAGCTGAATTCTGCATGGGTCAGGGAGTGGAGGATAAGAAGCACATCTAAAGAAGGACAATATGGGAAATTGTCATGCAAATCATTTACTCATGGACACACCATGCCACTTGCATTAAGAGGACTGTTGCATCAAGAGGCAGTGCAAGGGGGTCTCCATTTTCCCTAGGCTGCCCAGGACTTTTTGTGCTCTCTAAATCCCGTGAGAAGAAAGCCGCATGGTCTGGGATAGAACTGCTAACTCTAGTTATGGAATCAGTGGTTTGATTGGTGCAGAATAGCAAAACAAATTGCTGAGCCATTCAGTTAGGGTGGATAATAAACAAGAGATTCAGATTCACAGCATTGATAATAATAAAAATAAATAAATAAATAAATAAATAAATAATAAATAATAATACATACATACATACATACATACATACATACATAAATACATACATACATACATACATACATACATACATACATACATACATACATACATACATACATACATACATACATATTACTGATATTCAGTATTGGTTTTGCTTTTGAGCCAGAGAGTAGTACCATTACAGGTGTAGTGAGGTTTGATACTATGCCGGCAATTAAATAAGCACAATAAGTAAGAAGTAAAACATAACAGGTGTGCTTCACAGAAAAATAATCAATGCTGTTTTTAAAACAGCAAGTGCTTTATTTCTCTTGTACCAAAATAGGATAGGCAATAATAATAATAATATAAAAATCCATGCATTAATGAACATCATGTCATACTTTTTAACCAAAACATAGTTACATTTAATGTTGTGAAACATCTGCAAAGACAAGTCAGTTCATGGTTTCTCTTATGTTATAGCAGTTATCAGTTGTTTCCTCACCAGCTTTTGTTTCTTGTCTTTAGTTGACAAGACAAAAAGCCACAGCTTGGCAAAAAGCACAAAGTTTCCTCTCTTCTGTAGACTTTCCCGTGTCAGAAAACATACAAAGTGTTGACGCTGGATATTAATCCCAAAAATGCTAAATAAATGTCTCCTCACAGAAAACTTTACATCCCTTGTATTACCTGCATTTTTAATCTGTTTATATGTCACTCATTCAAGTCCATGTGTACACTGTTAACATAATAATAAACATATTAGTAAGAGTGGAATTAATATAAACCTGTGACATGGTATATACTATTCACATATTGGCACTAGTATTTTCTGTTTCTGTTTGTTTCTGGTCTTTTTAAGATTTAAATATATTGTACATATTTCCCTTTTCCACAATAGCATGTGTTGATATACAGCAGTGACAAGTTTGAATGCTAAGGACACACTGCATATTCTCCATGTACTAGAAGACAGTGAATTTGACCAACATGTGGTTGTTGTTACTATGGAAACATTGTATTAGAATAACTGCATTATTATATACCTTACAGCCAGAACTACTGTCCAAGCTGCTTTTATAGAAATTAATCAGGACCTTCTGGCCAATCAGAATTGAGCATTCAATAGTGCTGTAGTGTAAATAAAATTTTATGCTAAAAAATAAATGCCTAAAACAATTTAAGAAAAGACTGGGTTGGTAATGTACAGTTTTGAACAGATGGGCAGCCAATACTTGTGAGGAATTCTGGGTTTTCAGGTACACAGACGCACTTTTACCTCGCAGTGAAACAGATTAGTCTTCAGATGAGTGGAAAAACATCAGATATTTCAAATGGGCTTTTGCCAAAAGAGAAAAACAGACACCCATATTCTTTGATCATGCATTGCTCTTTACAGACTACATATACATTAATAGCTAACTACAACAGTGCTGTTCTGTTTATGGTTTTCCCCCATCAAATTCTATTTTTCTTTCTAAAAATCAGACAACATGCCACAGCAGATTCATGCAGTGCTCATAAATGTACTGTATAATAATTTACAATAATCTACAAATTACACTGCCAATACCACATTGCACTATTTAGCTCACGTCCATATGCAATATTTGGAAACATATTATTTGAATGGTATCTAGACTGGCCCTTCATAAGACATTCATGAGCTTTTATAAAGCAGTACTGTTGGATTTATATAAGGCTTATGTTAAATACCACATTTTTTTATGTGCAACTTCATTGCTTTAGCATTACAAGAAACAGAGAAAAGAATCTTCTAAGTATTTTTAACACTACCTTTGAAGCTATTATTATGTCTTTACTAACAGCACCTTAATGACACCCAGAAAGTGTCTATAAAGTGTTCACTCGTAATCTTGACTTTGAGAGGTGTATTTACTGTCTATTTTGTATAGAACCATACAATTGCTTGTTGTCCATTTACGTTCAAAATTACTATTCCAATACACCCACACTTATTTATTAAACACATGAATGATTCTAAAGCCCTCAAACTAAGGTGGCAATCATATTTGCACTTACAACAGTATTATAAAAAAGAACTATAATTACCTTCTTCAGCTTTTTTAAAATAATATGAAGGTCTTGTTAGTAAAGATGAACAAAGAACTAATAAGTATATATATATTAAAAAAAAAAATTAAGTAACAATCATGACCAACATGTCATCTCACATTCTGACATATATCTTTCATAAATTCTTCAGCATTACTTTATAAAAGTGTTATGCAATGCTTATAAATGGGTTATAAAGGCCCTATGTAGGTAAACATCAATTAAAGTAAGTAAGGTCAATTACATGTTCTTTTATACCTCTTTTCCATTATATTTCTTTATGTTATTTACTTTAGGTCCTCACTTATTATTATTATTATTATATATATATTTTTTTACCTCTTTTATTATCATTTTACATTCATTAGGACAAATTCCTAAGATCAAACTGTGCCAAAAAAGATAAATCCCTAAGCCTGTGGATCATGATGTGCATTTGATTAGAGGGCTAAAGGCAAGTAATTACAGACTGATCAAGGCAAAAGAGGTCACTCAGTTTCTAACCACAGTCCCTCTCCTCCCTGTAAAATCTCAGAGGCTTAGTTTAGCTTAAAATGTGCTGACAAAATTTATGCTTCCCAGAAAAAGGTGTTCTTCCTTCAAATTCAGTCAGGATGTTGCCTTGTTACTTTTCAATGTCCAAGCTCAGCACAGAGTTTTTATATGCATTGTGTACTGATCACATGCTGTGCTACCTAAAAGGCACAAATATACCTGACTAGAGACAATTTATGTTTCTCTCGATCAACCAGACCTTTTTGCTTTATTTCACGCTCATTTATTTCAGATAGAGATGCAGGAAAAAGTGCTTCTAAAAGCAAGGCTGACTTTGGAGACTGTGGTGGAAAAATAGCACCCTGCTGACCTGGACCAGCATCATCGCTGACAAGACACCATGACGAGCCTCACTCAGGCGCTGTGATTGCAAATGGACCACTCTCGTGGTATTTGCTTGTGGTTTGATAGGCAGGTCTGGATGCCTTTAGCATTATCCGAAAGCATCCTTGTGTTCCTTGAGCCAGTCAGAATTAAAGAGCAATAACAATAACCTGCCAAGTCACACCAGCATGCCAGGACTAATGTGTTTTCCAAAATAGAGGGTTCACTCTTTTCTCTTTTTTTGTCCCAGTAAAAATGTTCATATTTACATGGGCAAGCATAACTGCTGGCAAGAGGCACAGAAACCATTATAGAAATAAAGAGAGGTTCTGCCTTGTGCTCTGACTTCACACGCCACTGAAGCTCATCAAATTGGTTCTTGTTCTGTGGTTAGATGCATACACGAGGAAGCTCAGTCTCAGGAACGGAGTGTCAGCAGACTTGCATGCACATAGCAAGCGACTGAAAGTGGGTGAGAGAGAGAGAGAGAGAGAGAGAGAGAGAGAGAGAGAGAGAGAGATGAATCTGAAAGGGAAATGATCCCAACCTCCAGAGAAACTAAGGTGAAGGTGAAATCACAGAGGAGCAGTGTGACCATCTGATTTTTTTTGTCCCCGTCACGCACCAGATATGTTGAGACGGCAGTGTAACTGCAAGAACAATAGGAGTCCCTGGAGAAATATAAAGAAGAATAAACAAAAAAGATGCATACGTCTGTCATGTTTACAAAAACTGTTGACAAAAAATATGTAACGATATAATGACTTACTGTGATTTTTAATCTATACCTCATGCTCCTTATTCTTCAGAGGATGACAAAACTAATGGTGCATCTCTAACATCTATTACAGAAGGCAAAAAAAATCCTTTAAGGCAATCACTAATGGACATTTCATCACAAGGCCTCTTTATAAATCTTTTAAAAAACTGATCTCCATAAACAAGCTACTGTAAGGTACACAGTACAGCATGCACTTTCCTGTGTATTTCTTTTTCTAGGTATTTATGACATTTTGCACTTGTCTCACACTGTCATGTACTGTATTTGCACTTTATGTATAATCCCGTGTACTGTTCTACTATTGTATGTCACACCATGGTCCTAAATAAATGAGATTTTGTTCCATAGTATATAAGGAATGACAATAGCACATTTGACTTGATTTAATGAGTCAAAACTGAACGAAGGAAGGAAAATCCATGTTGTGCTACACTTTCCTTGGAATCAGTTCAGTTTTCAATAACTTAAAAAAATCAATCTTAAGAAGCTATTCTTACTTTATTTAATAGCATACACTGTGTCCATCTAAAAACAGCATGATAACTATGAATAGGAAATAATGGTACCAGAAAAAGTCTGAAACAAATTGAATTAGATTCTCCTGTAGGTAATATATTTGATAAGAAGAATGGCTTTTAAGATGCACTGTCTGAGACAAAAATGATGAAAATGTTCCCATGGACAGAAAGACATAAAGGAATGGCACTTCATAGATAACTAATGAAAAAGATAATAATGTAGCTTTCACTTTAAGAAATGTAAAATAACGGAACCAACCTAACTCATCGCAATGACTGCTGCCAACTATATGTTACTGAATGCCCATCAGGGGATATCTACAGGAAAGAAAAAGGGGGGTGAGTGAATTATATGTAATATGAACTCTTCAATTTCTCAAAGGAATTAGCTCAATTCATTACATACAGTACTTTCACAAAAGGGGGCAGACGTGAAATGGATGATTGCCTGTAAATGGGCTTGTCACGATTGGAAAAATGCATATAAGGCACAAGAAAAGAAATGAGTTTAGTCTTAATGTTAATATAGGCAGTTAGGGTATATCCATGTTTTAAAATGGGCAGGAATTACAGTTCATTTTCATTAAAACAAAACATAGACAACAGACAACAGAAGTAATCAAACGATTGCACATAAAATTGTGTTAAAGACTGTACAGAGATCTCAATTTAGCCATGGTGAAAGTTTATACAGCTCAATTAAATTTACACAAGAACAAGTGACTAAAGCCGAGTAGCATGTTCATCAGTTTGATATGCGTTTGTGTGCGAGAACAAAGCTGCATGACAGCCATGCAGGTGTATGATCCATTTACATCAACGAGAGAGAGAGAGAGAGACTAACGTCAGCCGGTTTTCCACTTAAGCTCAGATTCAGTGCGTCTGGCCAGCCCTACTGTTGCTGCTGTCTTGTTTTTGACATTTTTAAGGAGGGCCTCCTGTAGGCTTGCTGCTCAAGCTTGAAAATAAAATGGGAGTCTTATAAAAGCCAGAGAAAGAAAATGGCAGATTGGTGTGGCAAAAAGCTGCATTTTCCCCTAGACATCTTTTCTTAAAGGCTTTTCCCCCTTCTCTCTCTCGCTCTTTCTATCTCTTTCTCTCTCTCTCTTTCTCTCTCTTCTCACCACTTCTTTTCATCTCACTCTACTGACACAAATCTTATGCCACTACTTTTGTTTAACGTAGGCCATTAATGAAGAGCTCTCCAGCTAAATACGTCTTTATTCTGCTATTAACTGTGGTGCTTGAAGTAGGCACTGAAGAGGGAGGGAGTCTGAAACCCTTCAAAGTCGAGGCATTTAGAGCCACTTTCCCATCAATCAGACCCTGTGTCCAGTAAGTGGCGCTTACATTTACATGAAATATTCATAAAGCATTCACTTCTGCTTTCCCCTGCCCTAATCATTACTTTTAGAAACCCCTCCACCCCTGAAAAAGCTACAATCATCTCGCCGAGGGGAGGAGAATTACAGGATATGTCCCTTCTTTGTGTGGTTGGCCTCCAGTAGGTGGACCATTTTGTTCTAATAGAAAAAGCACAAGCAACCATCAAAGGTCTTCCACCCTATGCATGATGTTTTCATATCTTGCAAACAAAAATGCATTCTGACATCTCTCTCCACCACATTTAACATTTCTCAAGGTGTCAAGGTATGCAAATGACAAAGCTAATGGTAAAATTTCCATTTTGAAGGTTTTTTGCAAAAAACAATGCCCTTAATACACAATTCTCAACATTATTATCGCAACAACAGCACAGAATTATCAGTGTGACAACTAATATCAATATGAGCTTGAAATTGATTTGGACTAATGGGAATTAAGACATTTTCAGGGCCACCCTTGTGTACAGTATGCTGATGGTACTTTTGTACTGATTGTACAACTTCATCCAGAAAAGGAACAGAAAATTTATCAAAATAAGTTCTTTTTCATTGTAAAATGCCTTCATATTCACATACAAGAAAGATTAAAAAAAAAAAAAAAAAAGGTTATGAATAAATTGTATTATATTTAAATATGGATATATCTATATAGAACACCTTCATCTTTTCTTCAGACAACCCAATAATTAATATTATTTAAGCCATGCACATTGCACAATGACTGAAATTCTGTCCCAGTAAAATAAAAGTTTTTTAATCTATCTAAAGCAATAAAATCAGTAGATGCTCAAGCTTAAAAGAATATGTCCTGTGCACCCAAAGCAGGAAAAAGAGTAAGATTGCCTCACAATTTCCCAAACATAGCTAACTGTGCTAACATAGATTTATTAGCATGGTTTATATAACTCATATTTAGGAATTCATGGGCCTGGAAAAAGGGATTAGAACATTTATTTCATGCAGGGAGATGATCCTGTCATTAATGGTCGATACTTTCATCATCATTTAAAGCAGAGGAATTTGCCCAGTGACACCTCGTGGCCGACATATCAGGGTTGTGCAGCTGTGCTCGTTATCTGCTGGAGACCTGCTCTGCTCATGCAATGTGGACCGGAGCCCATCAAATGTGGATTAGGCTGTCAATCACAGGGCCTCTGCCTATACCGTGCTACAATTTTTCTCAAATGTCACCAAGATCAGAGTAATTTCTTGGCTAATTGCATCTCGTCGCTCTTAATGTGGCTCTGTTACATGGTTTGACAGGGCTGTGTTTCTGGGCTCATAGCTCATAGATTGGAAGACAGAGGGCAGCTATTGTTTTGAGCAGAATATGTATGCAGCAGTGCAGAGCATCAAAATCAGCTACGCACTATGCACTGTGAGGTTTTGTTTTTTTTTAAATGGGGAATTCAGAAATGTTTTCTGAAACTGTGCCACTCTTGATAAAGCACTGGCAGTTGGAAATATTCCTCCAAATATGTTTAATGATTGCTGATACATTCTAAAATTGCATGTAATTTTTAAATTTGCACTGAGATTTGCTTCTGAATTATACTGGATTGTACATTACAGAGAATTATTACAAGTACAATGTACTGTAACTACTCCCATTATCTTCCAGTGTAACCATTCATACATTCCTGTTTTCCATTTAACAATACACAAATGCACATGTATATGCTATATAAGTATTGCCAATTTCTCTTGAATTTAATATCAAGAGAATTTTACAGCATCACATTCACTGTGTCATGTAAAAATGAAGAAGAATCACTGGAACTAAAAGCTTGCTTCATTCCTTTTTAGATACAGAAAATGAATAGGGAGGGAACCCTTATTAACATACATAGAAAATAAAACAGGGCATCTACATTATGTATTATAGCATTGCCAAATGATAAAAAGTAGCCCTACAGCAACATAATCGTTTCCCTCTCACATTCTGCTTATGAGAAATTGCTTGATATTGCTGTCAAAGGTTCAGTGGAAATTCTACAATGCATTAAGCAATTTATAAGTATAGCACTAATCTCCTCCAGATTTAACATTGAAATGAGATTCCACTTGGTTCTGCTGGTTCCGCTTTGTAATGCTTTAGAAATATTAAAGCATAAGCCCCATTGAGTAAGCCTCCAAGGGTTCTATCTCCTTCACAGACAACCTAATATAATTTGTACTTGTAATAAACATTGGTGTAGTGCTACATGCTAACGCGTAGATTTTCATCCTGCACAATTATCATCTTAAAGTGAATTTTAGTGCAAATAGAAGAGGAAGGTATTAGACAGGTAATATTACAATCTTCAGAGTAGGAATAATATCTTTGCTAGTTCATTGCACTGTACAACATCTGGATTAGACTACCTCTGAGCCATAAATAGCTCATTTGATATTGGAAAAAAAACTTTAGTAATTACTTTGGTAATTGGTATACACTTGAAATGATAGATGAATAGATCAACAATAGAAAATATTTCCAGATCTCCCTAATTACGAAATATAAAAGAAACAGGAAAGTTACAGGAAAATGGCAATAACAGATTTTCCTTGACAACAGACATATTGTATTAAAAAATAAGCATTATAAAGTGGATTTTTCTGAACAAATACATAGAACCACAGTCAACAACTCTCTCTCTCTCTCTCTCTCTCTTCTCTCTCTCTCTCTCACACACACACACACACACACACACACATACACACACACACACACACACAACACCCTTTCCTTAACTTTGTACGTCCTGCTGTCCCTTTTATGCTTATATTATACAATGTCTCTATTTATTATGACTATTTTTATGTGAGAAATTACAGGGCTACTCTTCATATCCTATACACTAGTTGACTGACAACTTAAAACCATGCTTAGTTTTGCATTCGCATTGCATTTCTATTGCATTGTACCATTAAAGACAGTACAAGGATTTTATTTTGTCTAAAACGGCACTTACTGTAAGAAAACAACACATTCACAATCTGATGTCTTGCAAAATTTATTATTATCATTAATGTTTTAATACAGTTGAATGAAAAGGCATGCTTCACTATTCACTTTCTCAAAAAGTATGTACAATGAATGCTATGAGCTAAATTATTCTTGGATGTAATCTCACATTATAAATATGAGTAATGACAGTAGTTTTTAGGGTAGCAAGTGAGCAAAAGATGCACTTGGGGTTATTGTTTAAAAAAAAGTGTTTTTAAGGATACAACCATGGACTAAGAGCTTTTGTTCTGCTTCACTAAATGGAAGTGGACAATTTGTCCATTTTAATTTAGCTGATATAACAGAAGACAATAGCAGTACACTTAAGTGAAATTATTTCAGCATGATTAAGCAAAACTTTCTCTGATGAAACAGTCATTATGCATGGACAGACATCTTAAACGATGAATACATAGTGCCTTTAATCATTAACCTCACACTAGCACAGATGTAGAAATTGTAGTCCCCAGCAATTATTATGTTAATGGATCTGACTCCATTACAGCAAAGACACAAAGATCATCTGCAGTGACCGAACTCAAATACAAGACATGCAAGTTAAAAGTTAAAAAAGCTATGAAGGTTAGAGATAAGATACCTTGTGTAGAGATACGGAGATATGTCCATCTATTCTTTCATGATGAAGAGATATTTTTAAAAAGAATTAAAGCTTCACATTAACATTGTGTACTTTATATAGTTGGGTTCACTAAATATATACTTTGGGGGAAAAAAAAAAAAAAAAAAAAAAAAAAAAAAAAAAAAAAAAAAAAAAGGGGGGGGGGGGGATAAAAAAAAAGGGGAGGGGGGGGGAAAAAAAAAAAAAATTGGTGAATTAATGGTAACTGCTGATAATTAATAAAATATTAAAGTATTTCCAACACGGTTTTATATGTATAAATTTGTATGTACAATGAAAGCTTAGGGTTAGAGGCAGGAATGGCATTTGTAGCTTCTTTTTTTTATATATATATATATACTACTTTACATAACACAATTAAACAAACAGATTTGAAACTGTCTTAAAGATGACACAATTGTGAAGTGGGACGAAATCTATTGGATTTTTGAAACTTTTTTAACTAATAAAAAAATGAAAAGTGGGGCGTGCAAAATTATTCGGCCCCCTTGCGTTAATACTTTGTAGAGCCACCTTTTGCTGCGATTACAGCTGCAAGTCGCTTGGGGTATGTCTCTATCAGTTTTGCACATCGAGAGACTGAAATTCTTGCCCATTCTTCCTTGCAAAACAGCTCGAGCTCAGTGAGGTTGGATGGAGAGCGTTTGTGAACAGCAGTTTTCAGCTCTTTCCACAGATTCTCGATTGGATTCAGGTCTGGACTTTGACTTGGCCATTCTAATACCTGGATACGTTTATTTGTGAACCATTCCTTTGTAGATTTTGCTGTATGTTTGGGATCATTGTCTTGTTGGAAGATAAATCTCCGTCCCAGTTTCAGGTCTTTTGCAGACTCCAACAGGTTTTCATCCAGAATGGTCCTGTATTTGGCTGCATCCATCTTCCCCCCAATTTTAACCATCTTCCCTGTCCCTGCTGAAGAAAAGCAGGCCCAAACCACGATGCTGCCACCACCATGTTTGACAGTGGGGATGGTGTGTTGAGGGTGATGAGCTGTATTGCTCTTATGCCAAACATATCGTTTTGCATTGTGGGCAAAAAGTTCGATTTTGGTTTCATCTGACCAGAGCACCTTCTTCCACATGTTTGGTGTGTCTCCCAGGTGGCTTGTGGCAAACTTTAGACGAGACTTTTTATGGATATCCATTCTTCCATAAAGGCCAGATTTGTGCAGTGTACGACTGATTGTTGTCCTATGGACAGACTCTCCCACCTCAGCTGTAGTTCTCTGCAGTTCATCCAGAGTGATCATGGGCTGCATCTCTGATCAGTCTTCTCCTTGTCTGAGCTGAAAGTTTAGAGGGATGGCCAGGTCTTGGTAGATTTGCAGTGGTCTGATACTCCTCCCATTTCAAAATGATCGCTTGCACAGTGCTCCTTGGGATGTTTAAAGCTTTGGAAATCTTTTTGTATCCAAATCCGGCTTTAAACTTCTCCACAACAGTATTACGGACCTGCCTGGTGTGTTCCTTGGTCTTCATGATGCTCTCTGCGCTTTCAACAGAACCCTGAGACTATCACAGAGCAGGTGCATTTATACAGAGACTTGAATACACACAGGTGGATTCTATTTATCACCATCAGTCATTTAGGACAACATTGGATCATTCAGAGATCCTCGCTGAACTTCTGGAGTGAGTTTGCTGCACTGAAAGTAAAGGAGCCGAATAATTTTGCACGCACCACTTTTCAGTTTTTTATTTGCTAAAAAAATTTAAAAAATCCAATAGATTTCGTTCCACTTCACAATTGTGTCCCACTTGTTGGTGATTCTTCACAAAAAATTAAAATTTTTATATCTTTATGTTTGAAGCCTGAAATGTGGCAAAAAGTTGAAAAGTTCAAGGGGGCCGAATACTTTCGCAAGGCACTGTAGATGGAGAGTGGAAATATATCTAGATGTCCTTAATTACATAATTAGGAGGCCCTGTTATACTTATCTTATTTGATACAGACCGTGTCCCTCTTTAAAAAAAATAAATAAAAAATAAAAAATGTAACTACTTCATTCATGTGAAATATTTTTCATTGAAATTTCTACATATTTATAATTACAGCGAGTTCTGGTAAAGTAGTGATTCTTTTTTACACATTATATATTTTCTCAAAAATGTATAATGTATTGAAACTGTTGTGTACCGTATAGAACAATATATTTAAACAAATGAAAGAAATGAAAGAAACCATGATGTCATATAGTAGGATCACTACCTACATGAGACTGTATCATTAATTGACCAGTATTAATGATAATGTTAGAGAGCAAGGTTGAATGAGAAGTAGTGACTGTAATTTCCAATAGGCGCTCAGGAACGAGTATTTTCAAGCAAAATGGCTGCATAATTGGAGCCATCCATGACACAAGGAACACACTGTGGCTGCTGTTTCTGCATGCTGCCTAGAGACTCTAATTACTAGGTTTTCAGCAGGGAGGTAGGAGAAAAAAAAAAAGATGTTGGGGCGAACACGCCTGGTGCCTCACAATTCTGTCAACTGACGGGTTGTTCTGTCGCAAGCGCAGGAAGCTGGCCCAGAATCCCCAGAGTGAGTTTGGATAGACCCCAGCACTGGTCATATCAACAAATCCTAATCAAAAGCCTGCAATTGTCAGCTGTCACAGACTTTTTTGCGATCTTTGATACCTTACCCACCCCTCCCAGTCTCCCCACCGTACACAAGCACATACAGATACTGTACTCATGTCTGCACACAAGCACACAAGCTCTCTCTCTCTCTCTCTCTCTCTCTCTCTCACACACACACACACACACACACACAGCCGTAAATCCAACTTTTATGTAAAGAAGGAATTGTGCTCTTAACAGTCATTTTTATTTTAAGCACAAAAACACATGTTATTCCAGGTGTAATGATATAAGACAAAAACATATTTGTAATAACAGCTGCTGTGCCTTTAGTTAAAATGTGCATAGAGCATAGTGTTGGGAGAGTGAGAAAAGTTTGAGGGCAAAGTTTATAGTCAGGTGGCTGAGAAGTTGTCAGGAAGTCACTGAGTTCTGGAGCAAGACTGAGGTCACACTGAGTGCACTTCTTTTCCTACTGTGGCCAGTAGCAGCAAATTACACAAAGCGGCTTAAATCTGCCCCATGCCTTTGAAATGGTAAAAAGTAAAAAAAAAACTAAACAAAACAAAAAAAAAACTACAATAGTTCAAGGAGCTGAAGAGCTCCATCCTGCATTTAATGTTCTTTGCCTCAGTTTAAGATTAAATTGGTTGGTTTATTGAGTCCATCCAGAAACAAACAATACCGTTTTATTGTGTTCAAGTCTCCTTCAGGGCAATCCAAAACTTGTGCACTAATTCAAGGGAGACTTGAAGGCTGTGTGGCTTTGATCAGCCGACTGTTGCTAAGTAGCTTTAAGGGCTTTTAAAGGACCTAAAATGTTTTTTTTTAAAAGCAGGGATCAAATGCATGAGAAATTTGATAGTTCAGAAGCAGGTTATATGTCGGAAAGTAACAGCAATCCTGCATAACGTACAGCCAGTTAGCATACATCAGCTGCCTGGGGATGAGTGAACAAAAAATGAATATAAAAGCAGATTAGTAGCATGTTTAACCCCTAACACAAGTGCAAGAAACAGCTTCATCTCTCTACACGAGCCTCTATAAGCCTGCGTTTATTTGCATGGGTCTGTCCACAGGGTATACACAAAGAAAACAGGTCCTCTAAAGCATGCTGCTAATGCGGGCCCCTGGAAGCAAACCAGCTCCTAATAGTGAGAAGGGTTTAAAGAGACCTAGGAAGAAAAGAGTGTGGGATGGACGCACACACACACACACACACACACACACACACACACACACACACACACACACACACACACACACACACACATGTATACACACAGAGTGAAGGGGTGGGGGATACTGTGCATGCCAGAGAGTTGTACATGAGCAGCAGGAGGCATATTCATGAAAAGCATTCATGACTACAAGGAGAGATACAGAGGAATACTAGTGTATAAAACCATATAAACCATATCCCCTGCATGCATCGTTGCACTGTATTTTGTCCTAAAGAGATGAATGGATATATAATAAATAACTGGTGTGCACTATAAAATGACGTTATGAAAATTCAGCAGGGATGTCCTTGTTAATATACACATAATTTAGTGCTTTAAAAAAAACCCTGACTTTGTATTTAATAGGCATTTCCTGTACAGAAAGAGCACTCCCCCCCTCTTTTTATATAAAGCAATATTGCAGCAGAGCTAACCTTTGCAATATGACGCACTAGCTTTATTAACAATAACTGTTATTTATCCCTGTGTTGGCCAAGGTTTATTTTAGGCTATTTAGCTTGGTGAACCCCTCTAACATCGTTAATTAAGCTGTTTGATAATGTAGCATGTAGGATGCCTACCTGTAATTATAGAACTGTAATGAGCTGCAGTGCATGAGGGGAGAGAGTGGAGAGGTCAGCAAAACGCAACCAAGCATTGGTGTTTTAATAGACACTTAAATAGTGTTAATTAAGCTCAAAGTAATGGACAAGTGCCCTGGAAATTGCCCTGCCATCTCTGCCATGGAAAGCCTCTAGAATTGTAAATGGGAATTTATGAGCAGGAGCCAATGTTTCCAAATGAATTCCTGCACTGTTTTTCGGTTGCCACCCTGCCCAGAGGAAAAGCTCACTGTTACCTTGTTATCCGGCACAGAGTTGGCAACTTTTCAATGTCTGAAATGGCAGATGCTGATAAGCAAAATGTTGAATACCTCATTTATGTAGTAGTCCAGAGTGAACAGAAATCCCAGAAAAATCCCAGAGGTTACCAGCAACCACTCACAAAGCAGAAATAAACATTGTGGCGGATTATGCATATAGATAAAGTATACAATGAATTATTGATGTGTGGTATACCTAACTGTAAAGTTCTCTGATTCAATGTGCTATATATATTTAAACATAATATAATGTTAACCAAATATAATAAAATTTTACTCTGCATGTGATCAAACATTATTCTAAGATTATTCAAATGAGTTGAATAAAGAAATTAATGCAGAAATTAATCTTTAATTGAATTTATCTGAATTTGTTGCCACTATATTTTATAGAGGTGTCTAATTGACTCATATTGCAACATTTGTCATGACTTTAACATATTAATATATTTTGTTGACATTACATATTTGAGTAAAATGATGTGTTTTACTACCTGTAATTTCCTCAGCTATGTGCCTTAGGCTAAAATAGTGAGGCAACATTCGGCTTTGCAACATAATACATTTTACTTGCATAAGAATGCGAGAAAGCTTTTCTCTTTTCATTATTTAATTCACCCATAAACCATTAGTGTGGTGAACCCATTATTTTGTTCAAAGAGTAATATCACATATGAGTACATGGCTAACGTGTTATACCCTGTTTCCTATAAAAAAAATATCATTCTTTGGAAGCAGTTCAAATTTCCATGTGCATTTGATGATCCTACACCTGCTGTAGCTGGTTTAAATGGAGCTGATTTTCACAACACCTATCCATGCATCTGTGTCACATGGTGCTACTAGCTCATGTTTATTATCATTTTTTGATTTGCTGTTGCACAATGGTGTGATAACAGTCATTATAATACCTGTGAGGAAATCAATGTGCTTATTAAGAAAGAAGCCTGGGGCTTATGTTTCATTAGAAAACAAACACTTCTCGATAAAGTGGTGGGAGGGATCTGAAAGCCACAGGCTTAACAAAAGGAATCTGTTGCACAGTCGTGTATGATGCCATTTTTACATTGTGGGCATTGCATAACGTTCATTAAAGGTGCTTATTATAATTTTAAAAAATACCAAAATGTGTGTCAACTAAAATTATGATGCAATGGTGCATGTTATTACATGTAACAATTCCATGGGTTATAGTATACAGGTTAATATGCATGTAAAAAATAGCTCTAATTCAAAATGACATATTCTTTGAAGAAACTAGAAATAGTGTTTTTTTTCTTTTTAATTACAAATGTTATTGATAATTGTGTGTTGCAGAGTGAGATATCTAATTTGAACCCATTCTTAAGTCATTCAACAACTTTGAGTTAAGTACAATGAGAAATAATTATAGCACAACCAGAAACTTATTTGTATCCGTGCCTGTACGGGCTAACTCTGTGACCTTCCAGAGCTGATGAGAGATCTCTGTAGCTTAGGAAACAAGGGTTTCATTTATGCAGTAAAACTACAATAAATAATGTGCAAAAATGCATCTGTAGATTCAAGTTTAATTTTCGAGTTTATTTAAAGACATCATTTTATGACACTCAAGTGGATTGTTGTACCCTAGCTGCCACTATATATATATATATATATATATATATATATATATATATATATATATATATATATATATATATATATATATATATATATATATATATATATATATATATATATATATATATATATATATATATATATATATATATAATATATATATATATATATATATTTAAACAATTTGAGTGTTGTGGAAAAGTTCTTCAGCTTGACTGTATTGTTGGATCTGATGTCTATCATAGATTCTCTACGGGGTTCAGATCAGGCGAGATGGCTGGCCAATCATGCACAGTAATACCATGGTCAGCAAACCAGTTACTAGTAGTTTTGGCACTGTGGGCAGGTGCTAAGTCCTGCTGGAAACGGAAATCCACATCTCAATAAATCTTGTCAGCAGATAGAAGCATTAAGTTCTCTAAAATCTCCTGGTAGACGCTGCATTGACTCTCGACTTGAGAAAACAGTGGACCAACACCAGCAGATGACATGGAACCTCAAATCATCACTGACTGTGGAAACTTCACACTGGACTTCAACCAACATGGATTCTGTGCCTCTCCACTCTTCGTCCAGACTCTTGGACCTTGATTTCCAAATGAAATGTGAAATTTACTTTCATCTTCCCCATGATTGTGGTTGTGTGTTCTGAACCAGACAGAGAGATTAAAGGCTTGGGAAACCTTTGCAGGTGTTTTGAGTTAATTAGCTGATTAGAGATCTTCTCAGGTCATCATTTCTGCATTATAAATTCTATATTCTAGTATTCTGAGATACTGGATTTTTTTATTTCCATGAGCTGTAAGCCGTAATCATCAAGATTAAAACAAACAAACAAAAAAAGGCTGGAAATATTTCACTTTATGTGTAATGTATCTAGAATATATGAAAGTTCTACATTTTGAATTAAGTTATGGAGAATTTTTTTTTAATGATATTAAAAGTTTTTGAGATGCATCTCTCTCTCACTCTCCCTCCTCTCTCTCTCTCTCTCTCTCTCTCTCTTTCTCTATATATATTTATTAATATATATATATATATATATATATATATATATATATAAAAAAAAAGAGAGAGAGAGAAAAAAGAAAGAAAGATAAAACATCTTTAATCAATTTCATACAATGCAACATATACAGTTCTAATAAATGTACATATCACATTCGTTTAAGAACAAATGTAAATAGTTATATATCAAGACAGCATTTTAAATGCTGTGACAAAATGCAATAAATTCACTGAAAGTATATAATGTTGTAGTACAACACATTGATATGTTAACATCCACATCAAATTCCATTTAACGTCTATGTTCAGGTTGCAGCCATATTCTGAATATGATGTTAATATGCGTGCAAGCACTGCAATATTCCTGTATACATGAATGTTTAAGTATGCCTGCATTGCCATTCCTAAAAACCTAGCCTACAGCTACAGTAGATTGAACATGCACATACTGTATATTTCCTTTCACTGGATTTTCTGAATAAGGTGTTTACATGCAAGATGTATTAAATATATGCAAGATGCATGCTGATTAAATCAGGCATATTCCAGTGAGGGGAATCAGAATACTGTTTGAATCTGAATTGGGCAATCTGTTTACAGTGTTTGCATGACTTAATACTAATTAGAATATTGCCAAATTCTGATTAATATCAGAATATTGATGTGCATGTAAACGTGGTCTCTGACTCAGTACTGTTAGATGCTTTGATAATTTTGTGAGGCAATTTAGAGAGTGTAAGAGTGGCCAATTCTCTCTAGTCCTTATCCTCCTCTCCCCCTTTCCTTTTGCTTCCTCAAGCATCACTTGGCCCTTGAATAAAACCATGGCCAAAACATGGCCCCGCTGAGGTCTAGAGTCAAATGGATCTGAAAACACTTTTCAATGTGACACATTTAGCGCATAACATGTTTTCAGTGAGAGCTGTTAGAATGGCCTGAAATTTGAAATGTGACAGAGTGGCTCCCTACTGTGCTGTAAGCTAGTTCTTTGATGTATCGTGCTGTAATGTGGTTGTTATCCATAATCGGCTTGCATTCAAGAGGCTGCTGTGAATGAAAGGTACAGCACTAGCATAGCCTATGGTGCATAAAAATGCAGCAGCCCCTCCTCACCCTCACACTTGGCCACCCCCTAAAGCTAAGAAAGACTATGGACCAATTTAGGGACTTACCACCACCTAACACTACCACCCAAGCAGACAGACACACACACACACACACACACACACGCACACATACACACACTATGCAGTCAGATGTGTGCTGGTGGAGAGGTTACGGGGTATGATATAATATGATATTTGCCACACTGCGATGTGCCACTTAAGGAGTTAGCAGATGCTTATGCAAATGCTCGGGTTCTGTGTGTTCACGATAACATAAGTTTAAACAAGAAATAAGCCTAATGCTATTGCGTTAGGCAGTGATGTTAGAAGATGAAAGTAGACAACCATAAGAGCTCTGCGATAGGCATCATCATTTCAAGGCTTTCCTGAAAGTATTATGAAATTGCAGGGGGATACCTCAAACATAAATCAACAGATGGAAGAGCAAAGGGCTGATTTATAATCTTTTTTTTTTTTTTTTTTTACAGTGATTCAAAATGACATGCCATAATGGTATTTTGATGCAGCAGAAGAGAGCATTAAATAAAGTATACAATGGGACAGGATGGTGAGATACACTTAAGTCTTATCTTGCTATGCTCTGGGGCATTATCTGAATGACACCTGTGTTTCCAGCTTTGTAAAGCAGAAGAGCGCCGAAACGCTCTCCCACTCACTCACACTGATACCTGATTTCTGCATTCGAGTTTCTCAAAACAAATGCATTAGTCATAAAAATTGAAGGATCATATTAAACTCAGCCAGACGGTGATTACTCTGTAAGAGGAGAGGCTTGGAACATTATTACCGTGTGGCTCCACATCAGGTTTTAATTTACAGATGATAATTTGCTCTGGTGATTAGACTCCTTTGTTGTACCAACAGTTTTTAATATAGTGTGAATTACCTGCCGTGCATGTTCGTACCACCCGTTACAGGATAGAAATCAGGAATAACCTGGGGTGGGAAGAGAGAGAGAGAGAGAGAGAGAGAGAGAGAGAGAGAGAGAGAGAGAGTAACAAAAAACACACCAGACCTAGAAGATTGTATAAAACAAAAGAGAAAAACAGCAATAGATGTGAGTGGCTTCCTGACATTATCTCCAATGTAATGGGCATGTCAGAGAGCTGAGTGAATGGATTCTGCAGGTTTGGGGTGACAGTGTAGTGTTTATGTATCATTATGAAATAGAGAGTGATCCTGCTCCTACTGGGAAGCCAAAACCTCCCAATTCACTCAGATCTGCGATTTAGACATTACAATACAACAAACTTTCACTTATTCATCAATGCCTTATTCATAAACTCAGCTTTGAACAGCCTCTAATATGTCCAGGTTATTTAAAACACCACTTTACTGTATTGATCTCTTGAACATCACATTTTAAGGAGCAATGATATTCTTTTAACTATTGGTATACCACAGCATGGTTGAGGTCTTGAATCAGAATCACTGGGGGTCTGGGGCTAGAAATTATTAGAATATAAATAAGAAATTATTATTTATTTATTTTTTAGTACAACTTAGCCACTATGACCAGTTTTTCCCTTAACCAGATAATCAACAGACTCGATTTTATGATTTACACTTATGATTTTTGAATCCATGGAATCCACCATTTTAATCTTTAATCTTTAATTTGTTTATACAGAAATAAAGAAAAAATATTCATTTAATGGCAGTGACTGTTCTGTGCCAATTTGGCAATAAAAAAAATGAGAATTTTTATATCGAATATAGTTTACTATATCACTGTTTCTCCTTATCTATCAACACCTATTTATCAAGCTGACACTTTCGACTGAAATTGGATATATATCTTAGAACGACATACAATTTTTGCAATGTTGATGTAAATAATGATGCAACTTAATCACACATGCCTGCTTAGTGACCTCTAACGCGCTAGTTCAAATGCATTACTGTTCCTATAGTAACAGCTTATACACAGGGACTTGTATGGCAGACGTGCCATAATCGAAAGCTAATAATAAATGGCGAATGAACATTGTTTTTTCTTAAGCAGATCTTCTTATATAATATTTATGGAAGGTGTCTTCGGTGTTGGTGCTTTGTAACAGTCAGTAATTTTCACCACACCGTCAGTGAGTGTCTGTTTTGCATTGGACCGTATCACACCATGTCAGTGTGGATTCCTTTCATATAACAGTGTGACATTCCTTACTTAATATACAAATAGCAAATTACATGCATCTCAATTAGTCCAAGCCATTTACGCATGAATAAAAAGGTCAACAGATAAAGGGATTTTTAACAACTCACAAAACCACAGCAGACCGAAAAAGACTTCCAGCCTCGTGGAATCCAATTGAGTGTGTTGTCTTCATTAACGTTCACTCTGTGTTGCCTTTTCAGAGCAGACCTGCAGTGACATTAAGGGGAATAAAACAACATCAGCAGGCCTGATCTTTGGAGGAATTGGGAGAAACAGGTCTCACATCTTATCTCGGCAGACATCAGTTTGACTGCTTATGGATGGCCCAGCTAGCTCACATCATTATTTACCCTTCCACTAGAGCATCAGGCCTGTTCTTCTGCTTTTTCCATGATGTTGTTTGCTTTTAGCTTTTGTGAGAGATTCTTGATGTGAAGAGAGCATTTTTTTTTCTTTTGGATTAATGAAGATGTGTTTACCAGCCTGTGGACACAATGTTCACACCATAATAATTGATGGCACAAGGCTTGTTGACCGAACGTTTTCATCTTGCTCACTTGTCAATCTACCAGGCAGCGTCGAGCTGAGTGAGGACACACAAAGTGACGACAGTGATGAGAGAAGGCATTTTTTCGCAGTTGAAATCTATATACACAGTGTTTAGTATTATACTCCCTGGCATGTTTATCATTATACATATCAAATAGATGTAAATTAAGAGTGAGATTAAAACACATCAATAATATCCACCATGTCAGAAATCAAATTTCTACACCAGGTCTTGGAATCTGTCCAGTTACACTGTGTTGTAAGCCTTGAGGTGAAATTGAGTACATATCTCATGAGATAGTGAACACACCTGCATGTAGACGATGTTCTATCACAGATATAAAGGATCACACATTCCCTCTATTCTGCCCTCTATTCCATCAACTCAGCTCTTCCCAGGGTTCACTCGATATGAGCACCGAGTCTTCATTATCCCCCGCACGGCACCAACAGACAGACTTCATTGTGTAATAACCTACCTGGGCTCATCTTATCATATTCAAACTGTCCTCAATTAAGTGCAACCCTTGTCATTCAGTGCACTTGGGGAAATCTACTAGATAGTGTAGGAGCGAGGTAGTAGATTAAAAAGCCAGGGTTTGTTTTACATAAAGGCTGGCTCTGTCAGTGCTCAGCAGGCCAGCGTGCTGCTGCTGCGCTTGGGCGCAATAAATCAGAAGCTCACCGCATTCATTCTGCACATTCAGGCCAGGCTCGAGCTGCTCCACAGGGCTTCTGCTGACTACCCATTTTCCTGCTTTAATACGTGACCTCACTTCAGTTTTTCACAGGTTCCATTTGACAAAAGCCCATAGTGATGCATTTTGGCTTACTACTTTTCATTTCTCATTTTTGCTTTTATGTTTTTTTCATGTAAGCTACCGCCATTGCTGCCTTGTGCAACTGTGAATAGACATATGATAAAGTTCTACACTTAAAATGACAAGTATGCTCAGTAACATGGGTTTTTACATTATTTTATGCATGTAGATGTTACTTTCAGTCCTACTGGTCCCTCAGCGAGCAAAAAAAGGCTCGTAAAGTACCAAATACTAGATGCCTTTATTAAGCAATAGCTCAGTTCGGTGAGCATCAGCCAGGTTTTCAGGCTGAAGGATTGAAGGAAAGGAACATCTGTAAATCCTAACATTTACGAGATAGATTAAACACATTACCCAGAGCACAGAAGAGACAGTAGCAAACCTTTTCTATTATTCATACCTTATATTCATGCATCAGAATATTTCTATATCCATGTATCATCTCATACGTTATCATTTATACATAGCTAAAAAATAAAGTTACATCTTATGCAGTGTGTCAGGTAAACATGCTAAAAGGCTGATAAGGGATACAGCTCTGTGATGGTTGGTGGGTTGTGTACAGTGGCGAATTGGGTGAGTGAGCCGGTTGATTGTTTGTTGAACGCTTTGCTGAGCTGCGTTTACCTTCATAACAGGAGCTAATTAAGTCCTCCTGATTGAAGACAGAGCTGATTACAATGTGGTGAGCTACTCCTCTGCTCTCATCATTAACATCCAAGGCGAGTGGGGGAATGTGTGAAAGCCCTCTCCCTTTGTCTGACTCTTCCTTGGTATAATTGTGTGTCATGTGTTAAAGAAATTGCTTGGGCACAAGCCTCAGCCAATTAATGACACTGACCCTGTCGGGGAAATGAAATTGAAGAAAACAAAGAAACAAATAGATAGGTTCAGCGCAAGCGATGGATCAGAGGAAATGGATGTCTTAAAAAAATAATAAAAGAAGAAACAGCCCTATAATTTATGTTGCATTACATTGAGTCTCCAACACTGTCATGTGTGTTCATAAAATACACAAATACATAAAATATTTCTCACTCTTAAAAGATACTAGTCTGTCCTAAGCAAATGCATCCTTGGCCATTAATTTGTTAGTTTCCCCTTGGGTAGTCGGTTGGATTATCGTGTTTAACACACATCCTAAAATCCATTGTAAACATTTACAGTTAATCTGGCCCACCGGAGAAACAGCTGTTTTACATAAAGCTGATCAAATTAAGTTGTTTGCTGCACTACGGTGTTGTCACTCTGACTGGAAGGTTTACAATCCATTGGCTCTCTTGAAGCAAATTTGCCATTGGTTCAGTATGACAGGGAGGGAATGGGTGTACCATCAGGTAGGTGGTGTGTGTTCTGGCATATCTCCTCTGTCAATGTCTGTGGGCACAGGGCAAAGAGTGTGTAATTCACATGCTGGTCCCAGCCTGGGCTTTGAACCTGCCAGACAGTGCTGCGCAACAGCAAACAGTCAATGTGATTTGTATTAGAGTAATCCTTTAATTACTTCATGGCAAAATGTCTATAACACATTAATTCAGAGTGGCAGGCTAATGGAAAGGCGGAGAGATATCATACTTTGCATAAAGCTTTTAGCCCGCTCCTCGCAATGAGAACTCCTCTCATTTTGATGCATTCACTTTCCAGAAATAATCCTCCATACATTTCAAGGAGATTTCCCAGACACTGGCCTCTGTAAAGGCAATCACATGCAGTGCCCTTTAATATTGCAATTCGCCTTGGGATGGGGATACACTAGAAGACAGAATAAAGCACAATGGAGTGGATGGCTGGAGTGATGTCCACACCCTTATCTGAATTTGCATTGCATAAAAGGATAATGTATTCCTGAACTCAATAAAAGCACACATAGAGGAATGACAGCTAGAAGACAGAAGACACTGACCTGGGGCTTAGAGAAAGGGCTAGTGTCTGGAAGAGGGTGTGTGTACGTGAATAAAAAGTGTTCTTTGCATGTAATGCACTGCAGAACAAACCCTAACCTATGACTTTTCCACAGGCCCAACATGTCAATTATCAAGTTTTGATAATATGCAAAAGGCTGGATTATGGAAACCAAGGAGGCATGTTTTTGTGGAGATGGCTGTAACTGTGCTGTGTTTGAGACATACCTCCTTGACAAATCCATGAAGCATATAAATTGCTAAGGATGCTTTTGGAGTTGCCTGATTTTCATATGCATGCATGAGTGTGCATAATGAGGTCCAATTAAAGTGTTTTTATGGCATATAAACAATCTCGTATTCACGTTTTCTGTCCTGGGCTGCATGATATCAAAATGAAATGTCACCATAAAATCCAGAGCTTGCTTTTTAGTCTAATTTTCACTGGAAAATGAGCTGATACATCATCTAACACTTCCAATTAACAAATGCAATACGATGCACGTGAAGTGAACTGATTTAATACACAGCTGCTTATGCATGCACGTCATTTTGCAGTTGGTGTTTAAGAATGTGTGCCTGACCAACATTACTCATATTAAATTATCTATCTATATTTATATGAAATGAAGTGGAAGACATAGGGAACCTAAAACTAATAACACCCAGAGCCAGCTGTAAGAAAGATGTAAACTTAATAGACTGTAAAAACTGAATATATTTAATAAATAGTTATTTACATTAAGATAAGATATGATTAAGATAAGATCATGTGAGCTGTCAAACTGTACGTGTACTCCTGATACCTGAACTTTATGACTGAAACAGAGAAGAGGATTCCCCATGCCATCTCTGAGAGTTTTTCTTGCAACTGTTGCTTCTAATTTCTTCACTAGGGATCTAAATCTACATCTGGTTTCCTGTAAAGCTGTTTTGTGACCATGTCTATTGTTAAAATAATATGCAATAAACATTTACAATAAAACTGATTTGAACATTGTTCATATTCATCTTTTTTGTTTGTTTTGTTTGTTAGGTTGTTGAAATTAAAATGAGCTGTCCTCTTATGTTTGTAGGAGCAGTATTTTACTTTCTTTTTCAGTAAATACTGACTAAAATGAAAACAAATATAAAAGATAATACATATAAAAATGATACATTTTTGTGGTAGTGCTAGCACCAACACAATGACTTTCAACTCCTTATGACCTCCACTGGTTTTGATGCCTGCTCTTTACAATGTGCAGTGAAACAGACACAACCCAGCAGTAAGGGTTTCTGAGGTCACTGGGCCACTGGGTCAGGTCCGGGGTCAGGGGGAGCGTCACAGGTTCACATGCTCTTTAAGTCGTTGGGATGACTCACTGGGTCCACAAATGCAGGCCAGCTCTAGTGTTTAATCCTTTAAGAAAACATGGCCGCACACATGCTGACAGCTGCAGAGTTAAAATACAGAGAGCCCAATAAAGTGACATGCTGTGCTTTTTTTCTTAGGTATATATTTATTCACTAGAAAGCCCTCTTGAGGATAAAAACATGCTTTTAACCCCGCTAAGGAGGAGCACGACACTGAAATAATTTGAGTGAAGACTTATCATGTCATTCATGATGAGAACATAAGGGTTGTGATGGTAGATATACAGATAGCAAAGCGGTCAGGAACACAATAGCTACAGTGTGGGGGACAGCTCATATTTAGCTCATGATCACACTCAGGCTAGACAATAAGTAAGATTCATTTGGCCATTTTTTACTTGCATCTGCCACAATCTGAAATGAAATGTTAAATGTTTTATGGGCTAAGAAAAGGGCAAAATTTGTCTTTGGCCAGAGGAGAGAGAGTGAGAGAGAGAGAGAGTGAGAGAAAGCAGCGATCAAGGCTTGGTGATGATGGGAGAGACGGGAAGAAAGGGAGAGAAGACTGATAGAGGAAGAGATGAATGAAGCGAAGGAAAAGGGACAGACTCAGAAAAGTGAAGGTGGTAGAGAGATAGAGATGGAGATAAAGAGAGGGAGAGATGGATGAAGGTGTGGGGGTGGTGTCTTCTGAATGATGATGGTCTAATATCATCATCCCCCTGTCAGGTCTAATAGGCTTTCCCTGGTAGAGATCACTCATACAGCTCCTCCATTAGCTTCAATCCGTGATAGTGTCATCCATCCAGCTCGGCCAGGCCTGCCTCTCACAACTAATATGGAAATAGATGGCCAAAGGAACCCTGAAAAATTAAACACTTCACTTGTGAACAATTTGTTTTCAAGGAGCTTTTATTGTGTGCATTAAGGCATGGTCTCCTTCTATAGATTTTCAACTTTGTGAAATCTCTGAGTGGGCTTTTTTTGGTGTGTAAAAATTCACATCCCACAACACAAAAGTGTGATTTTTGTCTCCTCTAATCCTATATTTAGTTTAGACTAAACAAAAAAATGACTGGATTGCCTTCTTCTCTGTGTGATGTCTTTTTTAAGACATGTTCCTGTATCTAATTTTAGATATTGAATAAGAGGTTTTTGAATCAGACTTCATTGTATGTGTGTTTTCATAGGTGTGTGTATCATGTCAGTGATCTCACTGAGGGACTTGATGATCAGAGAACCCTTTAGACACATTTGCTCATCTTAGTTTCCTCATCCCAGAATCACCAACTTCCTTTTGTATTCAGGTAACATCCAAATCTTCCTTTGCCACCCCACACATACAAACACCAACAATTATAACAACACACAGCAGCCTTTAGCTTTGACATTTACATTGTAATTGCAATCTCTCTAAATAGAATTCACACAAAAGAGCCCTTTCATTGAAAAACATGACTGCTGCAGAAAGGGCACATGGTAGGTGTATACATATCTTAAAATAAAAATAAGAATACAAAGTATAAATTGGTTGAAGTGGATGGTATGGAGATTATTTGTAAAATCAGACAGAAAGCTTGGGCCATGAGTCTGGAGGTGTTGATTAATTTTCTGTAACAGCAGCTCTGACATCATGCTGAATATAAGACAAATCAGGTCTCAGGTCCATATTAATACTGTAGGTTATCATTTCTATAGTAACATGTAATTAATCTAAGATTAATAATAGGCAAATTTAATAATCTGATATTATTTAACCAAGAAAAACCTATAAGTGTTGTTCTGCTGAACAATTAATCTAAGGAGTCTCCAGTGTCAGTACTTTGTAAGTGTCAGTAAGGTTTTCAGGTCTTCAGGACTCTTGACTTTGTGCTTTCTGTGTAACAAGACAAGCTGAATAATAATAAGTAAAAAAAATCTTATTAACTTCAAGAGATAGAAAGAAACCTGTGTAACTATCCCACAAGACTAAATATTATAAAACTATAAATTGATTTTTTTTTAAAAGTACAATAAAATAAAAGAGGAATACAACATTTTGGGAGGTACTGTTATAGGAAAATAATCAATATTGTGTAATAATCAAATTTGCATCGAGCCACATTATACCACTCTGTCTTTGATTATCTTCCTATAATAAGATGTGATTTATTCCTTTCATAATATATAGCACTTTACTATGACAATTGTGGATAAACAGTAAATAAAAACAGCAAACGATTTCATGAAATAATCCAATAAAAATCACCACTGTGTTACTCTTAGCTGAGTTAACATTTCACCACAAATAAAAGTAAACAAACTTTATCTATCTGGTTGAGTGAAACAATAGTGTTTGTGAAATAATGTTACTGTATCGTGCAGATGTTCCCTACAGCACAAAATGATGTCATCAACTAATTTTATCCATTTGAAAATAAAATCAGTATACTTCTGTCTTTCACGTACACAAAAAGTCATGTGCACACACCCGCTGCCGCTCATTGTATCACCTGACACTCTGTGCCAATCGACTGCGCATATATATGTGTGTGTGTGTGTGCGTGTGTGTGTAAACACACAGAGAGGGCTCTGATCGTGCAGCGCACTCACAGTGTTGATATACAGTGGCTTTGAGAGGTGAAGCCCCATTGTGGACTCCTCTTTGTTGCAGTTAAAACAGGGTGATACTGTAACGTTAGGCCAGCATGAAGGAGGCGTCTGTCAGCAGGGACACACAGAAAAGGAGAGAAAGGAAGAATAGAGACCTGGCAGCTGGCAGCCAGGGCAGGAAACACAGCGGCAACAGTGTCAACATCCCCCCACCAGCACTACCAACACCAAACAAACACAACAGCTGGCCGCACAGGACCAAAGCAACAAACAGTCTTTGTGATTGGCCGGTGGTGTGTGCCAGCTTAAAATGAACTAAGGGTAAGGAGGCGTGTTTGTGTGCTTACTCATTAGTACTGTGTGTACCTGAATGCCATCATTACAGAGGTGCTGAAAGCAGAAGAAATGACGAATGGTGCCAAACAAACAGGACAAATAGGTCAGGCGAAAAGAATTTAATGGACCCACTTTTGAAAGAAACTCTTTTAATTTGTTTCATCATTCCTGATCGTTAATATAACAATACTAACAAAACAGAGGACAACTGGTATTAACAGGATAAATATAATGCGCAACGAGATTATTTGTAGATTTATTATTCAGTAAAGGCTCAGTAAAAGGTGGCAGTAGTGGCAAAAAAAAACAACAGTAGAGAAACTAACTTATACAACAACATGTTCTTCTGAGCATGCTAATGTGTGCAGGCAACTGTGCAAATTCTTCCTAAACATGGTAGTGAAGTGCCACAGAAAAGCCCACGCTGATAGCAACTGGGAGTGCTCTGGGGTCTGATCTGGAGTACATTTATCTAAACTGATTCCTTACACTGACATGGCAATTTCCTCTCTTTTCCATATTTCTAGTCTGTCTAAGGCACTCAATCAAAACGACCACACACACACACACACACACACACAGACACACACACACTCACACATTTGCTCTCACACTACAAACACATTTCATTATGGAATACCAGAGAAATGGCTTGTATGGGCCAATACTGCGACCCTGAGCTCTGGTCCAGATGACCCTTGATGGGTCAATAAATCAAGATGTCACCTCTGGCACTGCTGCGTCCCATTGCCAATGACACGGAGAGTACCCAGCATTCCTGCACTTCCTCTGTGCCTTGCCTGACCTCCTCTCCAAACAAACCGCCTGTCAACGCCCTGCTCACAGGTACGACAGCTTGGCCTAATGTGAGGATTGATCTTACCCAAATGTACCACTCTTCAATTCTCCCCCACTCCTGAGATTCTAGGCCACTTGATGTGCACAAGTGAGTCCATTCCTGTGAAAAGTAAGAGCACTGAATACCAAATTTAGATTTATAATGAATTCTGTTCCACAATGCTATTGTTAATTAATCTAAGTCCTACATCTATGATCAAAAGAGCTTTTATTCAAATCACAATAAGTAAGCTTTCCCTAATATAAAGCCTACATCAGTTAATCTAATACCATTACTTAGAATTTGCCCACTTTAATGCCTAGCAAGGATTATTTGAGTTGCCTCATGCCAATTTTACTTCAGCTAGACTCTTTTGAGATCCTCTAGTTTCTTTACTCGACTAATAAAGGCTCAGTGAAGACATTGTGTTCATTAAGAGAACAAATATCACCGAGATTACTTCTAAACCCTAGAAATATAGTCTTTCTTTTTACCAGCAAATGCCTTTTTACTTTCTAAAATGGAAATTTTTAAGCTTAGTGTTTGAGAATGTCTGTAAAACATGGACAGTGTGATCTTCTATCTGGTAAATCTATCGTAAATAGCTAGAGTCCAAATGATCTTTTCTCATGTACCAGAAGACCAGATTCAGAGGATAACATGCTATCAATAACGGAAAGAAGACCCACAGATATGTCAGCTTTAAATGACCTTCAGTTCCTTATCTGCACCTTTGAATCCAGGGCAGACTGATTGGCACATCAATTTGTGATGCTATCAATGTACTCAGCACACGTAATGCTCTTTTGCTCCAGATAAGTCTGTTTAATATGAAAACTGTCATAATTCATCCGCGTTTCAGATATACACATGACAGAAGCCTCATCAATCAAGTCGGTAAACCTCTGAAAATCTCTGTGCTTATGTTAGGCAGATTATCCACCACTGAGGCTTTCATTACTTCTCTGCTTGCCTATGCTTTATTCCATATAAGTCCATAAAAAATGAGTTACATTATGCAGAAATAAGTATCTGATCTCCAAGTCCTCTCAGACATTACTGTCCAGCGCCTGTCAGACTGACACTGTGCTGTCCCCTCTCAGCCGGCTGTTTCCTGCACAAATTAACACGCTCAGTGGTGAACTGGATTCCAATTTAGAACCGGAGAGAAGCGTGCAAATTAACCATGTTTTTTAATTATGTGCATTGCTCCATGCCATTGTTCGGGATGGGGCAGGTGCAAATTTATTCTCCCAGGAAGCTCAGAGATGTCCGTCCTCCAGCCGTGGCCCATCCTCGGCCTAATCAACCCACAGCTGGAGCACTTTGCCAGCTTTGGCGCTCTCACGCTGAGCATCTCTGCTGAGTTTGCTCGAAAATTAGGCCTCATATCAGGGCTTGGTTTGTTACAGTTTCTTTAAAAATGGCCACCATGCAGATGTGCTCAGCACCTAACTTAATGTCAAGTGGACAAGTATTCAAAGTCGTAACACGCCATTTCTGCGCAAACTTTCAATACATGCTGTGAATCACGTGAGGTCCTTAACTTCTCTATACGCTATATTCAATTATTTAGAGCAATTGGTTAAATATAATTCATTAAACTGCCTGGTTAAGGATGAAAATTGAGGGGGGAAAAGCACTTAATAACCTATATGTCTTTGCTGTAGAATAATAAAAATGGCATGCCTCTAAAGCCTGGCACCAATCAAGTTACTACTGCTGGTGTGTTTCTATCTGCTACTGTGCCTCATTGGGTTTTTGGAGACATCACACAGAGACATGTCTGAAATAACAAGTGTACTTTAATCACACAGCCCACTCTGGTTGAGCTGCTTTGCATCTGATATGCAGAAGGAAAAGAAAGCTCTAATTATGGCTCCAGAGCTGCTGAATCCCAACACTTCCTGTCTGTGGGAACTGATGGCCACTGCTAAACCATTCTGTCAGGTAGTGACACGTGAACAGATGCCTTGAATCTGACAGATAATAGTGACAAACCTACAACAAAAGAAGAGAATAAACACACCTCTCCTTGGAAGCTACTTAATGATGCACCTTGATTTGTTAACGTAAATATAATGAACATGTCATGAATATTTAAACACTGCTCTGTATTGTAGAGATCGGAGTGTAGCCTGAAACAAGTGACAGATAAAAGTTCTTCTTTATCAAAAATCGTTTGATGAAAGAAAAAAAAAGAAAAAATATTCAAGGCTTGAATTTAATGGCAACTCATTATAAGTAGACTTATTCAATTTTAAAAAATAATACAGCATTGTTTAATCAAAGCGTTTGATTAAACAAACAATACTTTCAAAATGGTATTTCCTTTATCTTTTAGTACTACGTTTGAATTTCAAGATTTTCCACATACCAGCCAAGAACGAAATTCAAACATATCTAATTTAATGGCACACTGCTACAGACTTCAGCTGAGCAAACTGAGCTCTGGTGCAGAAAAGAGACAGGAAACATTGAGGGGAATGATAGAACAAGATCAAGATCAAACAGGCTTTCTTCAATCATTCACCAACACCAGAGGCAGCAGCTTGAGCATATTCTTTGATACAAAACCTCTGATCATTTGCATCTAAAGTGATACGCATATTTGTTATTCCATCAATCAATAGCATCAACACACTGCCGCTGTAATCTATAACTTGCATGCAGAGCTTAACAATAATGCATATGTTCTACATGGCACCATATTTAAACTCTGTAACCATTTACATCCTGTTAACCATTTCTCAGGGCAGATTAGGCAGTGGTGAGAAGCCTGAGCAGATCCCATGAGAGGGAAGCTTTGGTGCTGATAAGACTCAGCCATAGGAAAGCAGGATTAATACATATGACCAGGGCAACAACGACTCCAATTATTCCAGCAGAAAAATGGTTCCATCCTGTCAGCACCCGCATGATTAAACATACACAGAGCAGACAGTCAGGCACAGCCATAGGAGATAACTAATATTATTTATGCACGTTGGTTAGTCTCTGGATCATGGGTGGGGATTGTTCACGCTACAGGGGCATGGAATCCCATTGGGGGGGTGCACCCCTGATCTCACAGACATAGTAGCTTTATCTTCCACCCCTCTCTCTCTCTCTCTCTCTCTCTCTCTCTCTCTCTCTCTATCAGGGCTAATAAGAAAAACATGAGTCTAAATACTTAAATGAATCAGCTAAGATGGATAAAATCCTCCATTTTTAAAAAATGTAAAACTGTATGTATGTTAATGCTCAGAAGAAACCACTAAACATTTAATCCTTAAACAACAACAAAACCCCCTAATGAGTAGCACAACACATTAGTAATATTTTGCACATATTTGTCCTAAGCCACATACCTATAATTTGCTTATGATTGGGAGAAAGGATTATCTAATTAACTTCATCAAACTATTTAGTCATTATAGACTGGATTTCTTTTTGTACTCAGAGACTGGTTAATTAATTACTTGTGTTAACGACCCATTAATGGCTGTGTATGAGGAATTTTAATGAGGCACCTTAATTAAATATTATCTCATTGCTTAATCAATGTTTTTAATTATTCACCTGATATTTTCCATTTAATCAATTTGCTCCCATGTAGAGAAGTAAAAAGCTGAACATGTTCTTGCAGGTTTATTCATAGTTGAGTCAGCCATTTAGTTCAAATCCTTTTTTAATCTCTGAAAATGTGAAGCAAATTTGCACATCCCCACAGGTTGTCTCCTACCTCTATATTTCATTCCATTTTGATTTATCTTAATTGATGTAAGGTGCCTTTTTCTAAATGAATACCATTTGCTGTATTTCTCTGTTGGTAATATGCATTACATCATAGCTGTAAGTCTCAAATGCATCCTCTACTTAATAATGTGCAATACTTAATACTAAGCTTGTACTTTAAAATGGTTTTTCCAAGTATGCTTATGTCCCAAAATCTATGTGTAGTATTACCTCAGCGAGAAGCACCATGCCATCTCTTTCACTCAGGCAGTGTATTCTCCAGAGGCTGTGCTGCAGTGTGGCATGGTGAGTTTGGAGGACTGGGAAAGCTCAGTCATCAGGCCTGTTTGGGCAGCCTGGGCGAGGGATGAAAGAGAGCCCAGCTGGGGATGGGAAGGGCAGCAGATGGTAGTATGCTCAGGGGCTGAGAGCCAGGCTGAGCCCTTCAGGTTTTAACACCTCCTCTCCTCTGAGAGAGCACATCCGCCACTGGGAACCTACCTGAGCTTTGTGCCATGCCTGACCAACCCTAGAACTCATCACATATGGTGCCAGCCTTGAGCCATAAGGAGGGCCATGACCTGCATAACATATCCATGGACACTGAATGACTTTGTAAGCATTTTAATTTGTCAACTTGTAGTTGTACTACACTTTGCAGATATAAATCACCATAACAAATATTTTTTTTCCCATGAGATTATTTTTCATGGAGATCTAAGAGTCATTGAATGGTTAGTTTTCTGAGAACCTGCAGGTCCTTGATGAAGTAATCCCCAAAGAAATCGAATGAGTCTCAACAACTTGTATGCTGGGAACTTGAGAATTCCTCTGGCATTATGACTTTCAGACCTGCAGACAAATAGAGACCTCTTCAAATGAATAAATGAAGGAGAAAACTTCTGTCTAGAGCTTAAAATTGTCCAAATGGCGTTTTTGAGGAAGGCCATTTTCCATAAATCCATTTTAAGTAGTCACATTTTCTCTTCAGCTAATAGGATCATGATAGAGGTAATCTTTGCAAATCTGACGGAAGAAAAGAATGTCCTGGCCTTCAACTTTTCCTCTTAGTAAATGAACAAACTCAAAAGTCTATTTTTTTTTCCTGTGGTACAGGAGTGGGAAAGAAGGAAACCTTGAACTGGATGTGACAAAAAGGAGGATGAAAAATGTTGGCAAAAAAAGATCAGGCTTTGAGCCAGCTGCTAATGGCAGGCAGTTGTGAGACATTTTGTCCTTCTTCTAAAAATGCATACTCAACCTGAACTGAGTCCAATTAAGCATTAATTACTATTGCAAATATTCATATAATCATAATGAATAGAACAAATGGAAGAAAAGAGACTAAAACTTGAGAAAGCCTCATTCCAAGGCATACAAGGCATTCTATGCAGATAGTTGATAGATTAAAGGAGAAAACAATATAAATTAATAAATTGTCTTAGTAATGTGTTGGCCCACTACAAGCTGCCAGAACAGCATCAGTGAGATTTGGCAGAGATTCCCAAATCTGGGAATTTTTGGTCCCAAATCTCCCATAGCTGTTTAATTGGTTGAGATCTGGTGACTGTGAAGGCCATAGCATAAGACTTAAATCTTTTCAGACTCATCAAACCTGTAGATGTGGTAGAATAATACTGGTGCAAGGGACCGCACCTATCAGGATAGAAATGTTTCATCAGTGTATAATGGTGGTCAAACAGAATTAACCATGCTATTACCCAGCACCCATCTTATATTAGTACATACATATACTATACTATACATTAATACATACATACATACATACATACATACATACATACATACATACATACATACATACATATATATATACATACATACATACATACATACATACATACATAAATACATGCATACATACATACATATATACATACATACACACATACATATATACATACATACATACACACATACATACATAAATACATACATACATACATACATACATACATACATACATACATACATACATAAATACATGCATACATACATACATACATACATACAAACATACATACATAAATACATGCATATATACATACATACATACATACATACATACCTACATACATACATACATACATACATACATACATACATACATACATACATACAAACATACATGCAAACATAGATACATAAAATATATGTATTGCATGTAATGTAGCAATTTGCTACAATTTAGTACAGAACCTTTGAGAGGTCTGGTGTGATTTAAATTTTTGACAAGTAATTTTTTTCTGGTAAAAAGAAACATCCACTAACCCATACAGATACTAAAAACATACATGCTGTCTTTTAAGATCTGGGGGGAAAAGTGTCTGATTTGTCTAAAGTAAGATGAGTATAGTGCATAGTCACAGATGGAATATGGTTACTCATTCTCACCTTGTCTATCACACACTCACTCGCCCGATCAGCCCTCGTACTGTTAGCCTTGCAATGAACAATGTGACCAAGCAAGCCTCTTATTGTCAAATCACTGTTTGACAGCTTGCTCTCAAAGAGCCACCCAGTGTTTATCTCCAGAAACAAACAAACACATTTCTAAAGACTCAATAAATGGAGTGTGAAAGATGCTGCTGAGCGATAATTGAGGGCTAAAATTCACAACATTAATAGTGAAATATGTGCAAGACTCCAAGCAGTGCTGATATCGCTACCTGATTTAGGCTTATTTTACACTCAAATATTAGTATTTAAGCCAATCCATATTACAGATTTTTTTTATATCATCCATATTACATCTGAAAGAGTCAGTCAGGTTTTGATTTAATATCTGTTGATATTTGACCACCTCTGGTGTTTATTGCCAAAAAGCTATATTCCTTGGTCTTATCCATTTAGATGAATGACTAAGGTAATTTGGCTTATGTGTTACCTCATATTTATACCCCTGTGAAACAGGAAGTCATGGTTGAACAATTTCCTGTTCCTAGTCACCCAGGTGTACTAAAAAAATAAAAATATCAATAGGAATATACTTCAAATATATTTTTCTCATATTAATTCATAGGGGTGCCAATAATTGTTGCACACCTATATATAATAAATATATTTTTTGATAAACCTGTATTGTGTTTGGAATTGTTTGATATCCATGAGAGTATTTTTGTGAATTTATTGAATAAAAGATCAAATGGTTAAACAATAAAGACAGCCTTCTTTGCTCATATTTTCAGAGGGTGCCAATATTAGTGGAGGGCACTGTAACTGTGACAGTGCAACAAATTCAATCATCAATCATAATGTGAGCAAAAATAGTAAGTTAACTATTACTTCTTACAATACTGGTTATATTTTATAACATGGTGCACTATTTCAAATGTGAAGGACCAGAGTCTAGATCAATTTTGCAATTTCCTTACTGAGAGGCTTTGTTTAACTCATCAGTTAATCCCTGGGTTTAGTCATTGAGTAGCCCATCTAACTGTGCCAACCCTCCCCTCAAGAGCTGGAACTGAGAATAATATCTCCAGCAAATCCAAGTCTTTTAACCTCATGTATCAATCAAGTGCCAAGTATAATGTATCCAAGTCCATGAGTCAAGGTTCCCCACAACCTTAATGCCCTGCCACATTCATGTATATCAATTACATGTCCAAATTCACTACTAGAAACACAAAATATATGTCTTTTGCTTAGCATTGACTTGCATGGGTAAAACACAAAGCATGATAAATAACATAGAAGTACGGCATTCAGAGAAATATGACACTGAAATACTGCTCTCTTTGATAATGATTGGTTCAGATGCTGTGAAACATGAAGACAGATCAGGATAAGGTAGCTGACTATCATCAGCAACATGGAGTGTCAACTTCTGTTTTCATCTTCTGTAGTACAGGCTTCATTAAAGAGTCATTAAGTAATTTGACACATCAATAAACACTTAATAGTCAAATGGTGAAAAATGTTATAAATTGAACAGTTTTCACTGAAGGATGCTTCAAATACAGTAGTTGTGAAATTGTTTTTATTCGTATTTCACTAATGACTAAGTGGGCAGCAGTGTGCTGTAGTGGGTAGAAAGTCCTGGTGTCCTGTGATGGACTGGAATCCCAACAAGGGCTAATTCTCTCATCTTGCACAAAATGTTCAAGAATATCAAGTCCCCAATCAGAAAAAAGTAAGATGAGTGGACTCAATTCCTCATCTCTGTTCACCTACAAAAAAACAACTTCCCGAACAAGTTTTAAGGACTAAGATAAACTATTTAATGATGAAAATTAGAGCTGTTTTTAAACAAATGGGACTCACCAGAGGAAAAGTCTGGGTTTTTTTTTTGTTTGTTTGTTTTATTTTGTTTTGTTTAGTTTTTTACCTGCAGAAAGAATGAAATAGAGTTAGTGCGAATTGGACTGATGGACACTCAAGGGTCATTTACTTTGCAACTACATGCCATGTCTGTTATAGAGTGAAATAATGTGAAATACATGTTATAATAACTTAAGCCACTAATTCAGCTAAGTATTTTAGTTAAATAAGGTCCAGTTAATCAGTATCAGGATTTTTTTTTTGTTCTGCAAATAGCCTGGGGACACAAAACGTGGGTTTAACTTATTTCAGAAACTGATTTGATAAACAATTTACCAATAATAATAATAATAATAATAATAATAATAATAATAATAATAATAATAATAATAATAATAATAATAAACCCATTTTAGTATGCTCTTCTCACTTCCTTGTAGCCCCAAGACCCCCAAGAAATGCCAGCAAAGAGCTAGAACACAGCCACAGCTCGATCTTGATGAGGCATTATATGGACTAGAACTTACAGCTGGATGACTTCTGACCTAAAATTGAAATGAAGCAAAAAAAAAAAAAAGAAAAGAAAAGCATTGGATAGGATTGGTTACATTTGCAACCAACCTTAAATGTGGCTGACAGTTGGCCCATTTTAATCTACAATATATATGTTACTTCCACAACTAATTCTTATATACCTATATGCCTATATCATATTTTGCCCTGCATTCTGGTTATATACAGCTGAAATGTGTGCACAATACATACTAATATACTACTGTATACTAATGATATATTTGGAGTCAAATGTTGACAGCAGGAGAGACACCACACCTACAGTTATGCACTGACTCATGTTTAACATAAAAAAAATCACAGACAAAATTGATTTTCATAATATTCAGGGTTTCATTTTTTCCGGAAAAACTTTGACCACAGATTCCAGAGGATGAGGACCAGAAATAATAGAAACTTTATGTAAAACTCCAGTTCCTGTGCATTCCATTATTATTTTCAGAAAATCTCAACAGCCTTGTTTTCTCTGGATTGAGTGTTATTTCTCTAGATTTTAAGAGGAATATTCCAGGGTGCAGTTCTGTGCTGACTGTCAGGTCAGATTAGACAGCAAGGCTGCACAGAGGCAGCCTTCGTACAGTATCAATATTGTGACGGTTGAGGAGTCACCCTCCCATACGTCTCCTTCAAGTGCACAGACAATTGGAAAGACGAGCGTCACGAGTCTGACACCACCGTCACTTCAAGGAATCCCTTTCAAGAACAAGTCAAACCCCAGCTGACAAAGCAAAGCTATGGCACAGCAAAAGTAAATAGCATCAAACACTGTGGGTTTTCTCCTTTGAATAAAAAATTCCACTGTATGGGTGAAAATCTGAAGCTGCGGACATTTTTTATCTTTCGGGAAAAGTTTTTTTTTTTTTTTAGATTCTTTGTAGCTGGATATGTGTGATTTAATATTATCCATAAATCAACTTTAAACTGCAAGGATTGCTGACAAGAGCACTGTGGTGTTCTTTTTAGTCAGCTTTTCTTGCAGTGAAACCTGTAAGCCAAATAAAATAAAAAAAATCAAATAAAAAATTGTATTTAAAGACATATCATCAAGTGACACTATTCGCAAAACAAGACTGAACCGACACTTCAAAGCTCTTAGCCCCTTTTGATTGATTTAGCCTGTTTTTTTCTCTCCACATATCCACTCTACACTTGATGGCCCTTATTTTAAACAATACCCCCACTGCTTTCACTCCTGAAGTGCACACTTATTTTGACATCTAATTTGGCCCCGCTGCTTGTGAAGACCCTGGATGGCTGACCTGCAGTGTGAGTGTGCATCGAGGGC
Organism: Ameiurus melas; assembly: GCA_012411365.1. NCBI lineage: Eukaryota > Metazoa > Chordata > Actinopteri > Siluriformes > Ictaluridae > Ameiurus > Ameiurus melas. Next base: position 21,158,543 of record CM022761.1, on the reverse strand, counting down.
AGGATTAGAGACAGCGCGATGCAAACACAGGGGGCATTGTTTGTGAGGCCACTTAAGACCTCCTCATACATGCTAAAGGTCCAGACAATAAAAACAGACGAGAGAGAGAAAAATGCATGGCCCGAACCCTGTGGTGATTACTAGATCAGCATGGCTTTGTACAATTACCATCACTTTGAATTTTAAATGGCCATTTAAAGGGCAGTGGAGCATCTTGGAAAATTAGGCTGGAGCCTAATTAGCACACTCCAACATGACAACCGCTGAGCTTTCAGCATGGGTAAGCAGCCCAGTCAAGCAAGAGGAAGTGACTGAAGAACTGGAGAGCCATAGCATTGCACCCTCTCATTTCATTTGTGGCTTTCTATCTATCTTATTGTTTTTCTCTCAATATCACATACACTCTCACACACACACATGTAAATACATAGAGAGACTCACTCATTTGCAAAGTCACTATGTCACTACATTCTGTATATATTTTTATTGCAGTAAATAAATCAAAGTAGAGCTTCATCTACTGGGAAAATTATAATCTTTTTTATAAGATTATAATCTTCTGATAGAATTATAGATAGACTAATCTTCTGCTGTGGACTTTGGAAGTTGAGAGGGAGAAAAGACACACTGAGCCGCTTCCCAGGCCCCTGCTTGCAAGTTCATTCACTTCTTCTGCACTCATTCTGCCAGTAAGATAGAAACTAAAATAACAACAAAATTCTAAAATAGGGAAGCTTCGATAGTGCTGAAGAGATTTCATCAGTATGGGTATCTTTCTGCGCACTTTGAGAGCCATAGAACACAGTCTCACAACCATGAGTCTCCATTATGGCCAGACAAAAGACATTAATTCAATTTTAGCAAAATGTGAAAGAAGGGGATTTCAAACGTCATTCAGGCCTTGACAATAGTACTGGATTTAATTAACCTAAATCATCTCATTGTAGCTGACGACAAAGAGGTCTGAGAATGAATCATTCATGGGTCATTGTTCTGTGAGCTCATTCTGTACAGCTCAGTCAACGTCTGAGCCGAACTGTCAATTGAGGCTAGAGAAGTAAATGTCTGACTTGTAATGACAGCACTTTACAAGCACCTGAAAATGAAATTCCTGTCTGTCAGGTCACACATCCCAAAGTGTAGCTACATTGAAACTAAGGCGTCTGCAGCAACTTTGTGTTTCATGTGGCTTAATGATTAGCACAGCTTCAAATCACATTGAACATGCTTTAGCTAGACACCGTCCTGTTAAACACCAAAGTTTTCCGCACAGTTTCAAACATTAACTACCACTCAGTTCTTACTCCATAGCAATCTTCTCACGAGACCTTGCTTTATCTAAGACGACAAGATCTCATATTCTGGTGCTCGCTGTAATTGACAAAGCCCAGGCGCACTTGGGCATAGCGCATTGAGTTGCTGTCGCAGCAAAGAATACAAATTCATTCCATATCTGAAGCCCTCCAACAAAACTTTCCAACCAATTATTTGGCTCCTTGTAAATGATAACTCTGCAGTCACTCAAGCATAAAACAAGAAGATGAAGACGAGTCTTATTCTCACATCATTTCATTCCATTTAATTGACAAGCTCTCAGTCCGCTGTTAAATTTAGAAGATTACAAATATGAGCTGAATCTCAAGCACCCAATCCACCAACCATAATCACATGCAGCACTGGTCACAAATTAATCTGCATATTTTAATAAGCTGGGGTGTTACAGGGAAGGTATATGCAGACATTTAACGGATTATCATACGCTGTCCCTGGTGTTCAGAAATTGAATAAATATCTGTAACGCAAATGCACAGGAATGTGCCGTGATAGCACACAGCTTTGCTCCATTCTTTATTAACACCCTCCCACTCCCCTTGGATCTCGTTTTCTGTCTCATTCACTCCCTCACTCCTTTTTCCCAATGTAGATCTGGGATCCAAGTAGGCCTTAGCAGACTCCATCAGCACTGCTGGTTCAATGCTGTTCTTATGCTGATTAACAGTCCATGCACAAATCAAAGCAAAAGCTCTCACTTTTGAAGCTTCTAATGCTTATGGGCACTCACTTCCTTTTCTTACAGGTAATCTTAGGCATTATGTTATATTCTGAAAGGAAACAGAACTTAAAAAAAAAGACAACCTTGCAGACAGGAAGTTACACAAGTGAAGTATTTCTGGTCCTAATGTACAGTAAGTTAGAGAAAAAGTAATATGTAAACCTTAGATTTATATATAACTAGTTACAAGGGAATTATTTTATTCTATAAAAATAGAAAATGAATACAAGATTTCTGTTGTTGTAGCCCATCTGCTTCAACTTGTGATGTGATGTGATGTGTGTTCTGAGATGATTTTCTGATCACCATGTTGTAAAGAATGGTTATTTGAGTTACCATAGCCTTCCTGTCAGCTTGAACCAGTCTGGCCATTCTCTTCTGACTTCATCAACAAGGCATTTCCTCCCAAAGAACCGTGGTTCACTTGATGTTTTTTTTTTGTTTTGTTTTGTTTTGTTTTCACACCATTCTGTGTAAACTATAGAGACTGTTGTGCATGAAAATCCCAGGAGATCAGCAGTTTCTGAAATACTCAACCCAGCCCGTCTGGCATCAACAACAATGCCACAGTCAAAGTCACTGAGATCACAGTTTTCCTTCTGATGTTTGATGTAAACACTGACTGAAGCTCTTGACCTGTATCTGCTTGATTATATGCATTACTGCCATATGATTGGCTTGAATGAGCAGCAGTATTGGTGTTCTTAATAAAGTGGCTCTTGCTAAAATGTAAAAAAATATTTACCTCTATTTTTATTTATCTTTACAATGAGTCTCTTGAAGTATTGTTGTAATTTGTTAAAAAACTACATTACCCCAACAGTTAATCTAAAACCCTGTCTAAAAAAAAAAGGTATGTAATGAAAGCCAGTTCTGTGATTAAGTGATTTGTCAGTCGGCTGTGTTGCCACTCTCCCTTCCCTTACATCGATAGGATAGATAGAATGAGCAGGAGACATGGCTCATAGAGGCAGTGCTGATGGACAGAGCACAGGCGTGATGGTGTGTCTGGAGCTCTTGCATGAGCTGCAGGAGGAGATAAGAGCATCTGTGTTTGTAAGCTGGGATCTAAATGGAAGGAAAGGTCAGCAGAAGGCATCACATACTATCAGTGGCCATCGCTGGGCTTACCACCTCTTTAACACCAGATGCAAGACACCTCCTGACCTAAGGATGAACCCGAGACTGTTTCAGGATGGAAAGCAAACACGCACTCATTCAGACACATTCATTACCAACACAGATACTGTATAAAACTGTAACATGAGCATGCAACAAAATTATGAAATGAGCTCAATTCTTGCAGCGAGCATAGTTCCACAAACCGAACAGAGTTGTCAGATTTTACCCTTATCTCAAAGCAAACCAAATGATTCAGAAAGAATGAAAAGTACTTTTATCAGCAATCCACCACCTAACCTGAATTGCATCGCTCTCTTGAAGTGGACTCACACAGAGAAGAATTCCTTAATCTTATTTCCTTCTGCAAAGCAACCACACATTTGGGGTAGATTTGTGTGGCTTTAATTCTCTTTTATCTCCTTCAATCGTATTATTAGGTTTTGTACAAAAGTGGTTTTAAGTGTGTGTGTGTGTGTGTGTGTGTGTGTGTGTGTGTGTGTGTGTGTGTGTGAGTGCGCGTGAGCACGTGCACTTAAAAAAACAGCACTTTAATTTAAATGGACAAAAACATGTAGTCTGGCCTTACAATCTATTTTCCACAGTGTTGAATGCCAATAATAAAGGTAAGAAATGTTCAGTAATGTTGTTATCCAGGCATTACTGGCTCAGTCTTATAGTAAAGCTGTTTGGGTTCCCTGATAGAGTGTGCTTTCCAGACACAGTAATTTGGAGTTAAATCACATTAGCAAAATGACTAATGATAAATGAGGTAGAAGAAGAAGAATAGATTACTTTTTAATTGAGAAGCCTTAAGATTACACTACAAATCTTGTAGATTACACTACATGGGCAGCCTACTTAGAAAAATTAGCAACACCTTGAAGTAAATAAAGAGTAAAAAATAAGAGACTTAGACTATGGTTACCCAGGTCATGATGTTCTGATCAACTTCATTAAATGTGTGCCAATCCATCGCAGGGCACAATCACATACACATACACATTCACACACCCATTCATACACTACAGACACTTTGGACATGCCAATCATGCCAATCAGCCTACCATACATGTCTTTGGACTGGTGGAGGAAACCGGAGCATGGGGAGAACAAGCAAACTCTGCACACACAGGGCCACGGTGGGAAGCGAACCCCCAACCCTGGAGGTGTGAGATGAACGTGTTAACCACTAAGCCACCGTACACCTTCCACTGTCTATGTTTTGTGCTAAAAATATGTACCTGTACATGTCTGTAAGTGTCTTTTGGGATCAATTCAGAGACCCTGTCTCAGTGTATATATGAAGTGAGCTCAGGCTGGCTGTGTTAGCTGCGGTATGGTGGGGAGCTGATAGGATTGACTTCCTGCCCTGTGAGATTGTCTCCGTAGTCTCAGAGGCCATTAGAGTCAGCTGTAAAGCTCTACAATTCTGACATCCTGATATTACATCAAAATTGTGTCACAGCCTGTCCACACCTATCTATAAGTACAGGCCGACTGAGGTCACACGATAAACAGAGGCCATTTGGACAGTGCAAGAATTCCAGAAGGAGATTTCCAAGTGGAATGGATTTTTAACGGGACATAAGCCATTCACGGCTGTGGAAAATAAACCTTTGCAGGTGAAGCCTATGAAACGACAGATAAAAATCTTTCATCTTAAAAACCAGACAAAAACAAATGCTACTGAAAGTGTGCTCCACAAAAGTGACAGTCAAAACAAGGGAGTTGTTTTGAAAATAGACACAACCATGTCTTTGCTCAAGAAGATACATAAACTATTAAGGGTGAGACAGTGTGATCTATGCCACAGAGCAGAGAACTTTTAAAGTATAATGTTAGGGGGAAAAAAGAAGAGAAGAAAGCTCGAGCTATTATCACGATCATTGAGTGGAATAATGGGACAACAAAAAGCTGGGTGGGTGGGTTAGAGACACACTGACAGAGAGGACTGCCTAATCGACTAAGCCTGTCCAATCTCTGTCAGTGACCCAGAAGTCCGTGTTCCCCACGCGCCCTTTTACCCCCCAATGAGCAAACCAGGCGAGCATTAACCACTCAAACATGTCCTTAATCGCCTTCTTAAATGCCTGTTCTTTCAACAAGGAATCAGTGCAGCAAGGTGAAAAAATGTATTCTTATTACTAAGGTTAAAAATACCTTGACTCCGTTTTCAGACCGCTTTGTGACATGCCATTAAATAACATTTTCCCACTCTGATATGAAATAATCTAAAATATTGTACTTTTGTTCACTGAAAAATGTGCAATTTGATGAATACTAGGTCTACAATTACCAAGAAAATCATGCCTTTAGATATCGATGCCCCAATATAGATGAGTTTTTAACTCCTGTATGCATAGATTTTGTAATAATAAATACTCCAGCCATGTCAGCTAAATTTACTGTTTATGTGCCCAAACACAGCTCTATTTATATACTTCTTTCCTTTCTTCCTTTTCATGTACTTATAAATAGAGCTTGAACACCTGTGGTGACCTATTTCTGTGTGGTGATTGTCTCAGGAGGGACAGAGCCTCAAGCCAAGCACAAGCAGTCTAAATTTATTAGCTGAATTGTCTCCACACAATTAAAATGATCATATCAATAAAGTTGCAGTCATCTGTAATACACTATCAAAAGCAAATGACTTTTCAGTAGAATTAATGAGTCATTGAAGGTGTATTGTACTAATGTAGGATTTAGAATTGATTTTCATAGTCAGTAGCCAAGACCTCAGATGTAACTACAAACTTATGCACTCTTTAGACAGTTGTGTGGGATTAAAATGTTTGCCAATAACAAAGGTGTGGCTATGTAACGAGCAATTCTTTGACATTAAGTTGATTTTTCTTATGCAATATTGGATCACATGAACGGCAGCATTAAGTCCAGTTTTATTTACAGTTACTATAATATGTTGCCCTGAAGTTTTGTGGTTAGCATGTTTGCCTCATACCTCCGGGTTTGGGGGCTCGAATCCCACCTTTGCCCTGTGTACCTGAGTTGGCGTGTTCTCCCTGTGCTTCAGAGGTTTCCTCCAGGTACTCCGGTTTCCTCCCCCAGTCCAAAGACATGCTCTGTAGGCTGATTGGCATTTTCAAATTGTCTGTAATGTGTGACTGGATGTGTGATTGTGCCCTGCAATGAGTTGGCACCCCATACAAGGTGTCCACTACCTTGTGCCCCAAGTTCCCTAGGATAGGCCCTAGACTCCCCCACGACCCTGTGTAGGGTAAGTATAATGTTAAATGAATGAATGGATGTTACCGTGAAATCTCTTCAGTTTCTATCCCAAAAAATTTTTGGGCTTCAAGTTTAAGTTCTTGTGTTTAAAGGGACTTGTCTAGGTGCTATTGAAAAGCCCAGTATCTGATTTTTTTTATTTTATTTTAATGAATTACCCAGGTAATCTGAATGGGCTGTACAGAAAATCATCTTAAGCACATGCATAAACAAACTCTGAATATGGTGGGTTTTATATTTAAATCGTCAAATATGAATACAACCCTATGTGAATAATAGAATTTTACTTACAATTTTACTCTTTAAATAAATAACAAATGCCTCATCAATACATACAGAAGATCTGCTTTTTGACTTTTGTATCCTAAGCAATAAGCAAGTAACATACAGTATAAATAACCTTGTGCTTGTCCAGACAAAGACAATCTGTACAGTATTGAATAAGGGAGTGAGTCGCTACTGATTTATGTGCCCACGTTCTCCTACTGTGCTTTTTAATTACGGTGGAAGAACATGGAGGTGAGTTGTGGAGAGCCACGTGGGTGGCTGGGCCATGGTGAAACAGTGTTATCATATAAATACCCCTGCACTTTTGACTCCAGGAAGCAGCTTCCTGAGAAGTGGGCCTGAGTCACAGAGAGGTCTAATTTACAGTAAATGGGATGGGTGGACATGCCTCTCACACATTTCCCCCTCCTTCTCTTCCTTTCCTCGCCTCCATCCCTGCCATGCATACACATGGTTCCTTCTCTAATTTTAGGTCGGATATCTCACTTCTTGACATGTTTCAAGGCTGATTTACACCTCGGCCACAGGCACAGCTGTCCCTGGTATCACGAGATGTTCCCTTCCAATGAAAAGTATCATTATTCCTGTGCCATAAAAAAGAAAAAGAAATCAGCCACAAAAGTGTAATAATTCAGGCAGTGCAGCAGTGGAACATGAAAAGATACAGCACTTAACTAGTTTGTTCTTACATGTGTTGGTTTAAATTATACCTCCTCATACCACCAGAAGAAAATAAATTCACAAAGAAATTCTGCACAGAGCAATTCATCTGACAACCTTCCAAAACAATTAGAGTTAAAAGACAATAACAACATTTTCAATGCATGCAAAAAACTAAAGAAAGACAAAAATGGTCTTGTCAATCAAAAGGCCTGTATTGCTGAAGAGGGGAGAGAACTGAGTTTGGAATCAATAGATTAAAACAAAGGCTCTCTCGTCCACCGCTTTCTGCCTACATCTTCACAAACACTGCAATTACACTGTACTCCTGTAAGAAGATGCAGCAAATAAGACCCTGAACAGATTATTCATATATTTTTTAGTTCAGAAAACACAAACACGAACACTGAAATCTACCAAAGTTAAAAAAAGAGAAAAAATTTAAATAAAAAAAACAAAAGAACGGTTTATATATATATATATATATATATATATATATATATATATATATATATATATATATATATATATATATATATATATATATATATATATATATATATATTTTTTTTAACACATATTATGTCTGTTTCTTAAGAACGCACTGAAAGACTTTAATACTTAAACTTTCTGGGTCGGCAGAAAACAGAAGTTGCATTACTATTCAAATACAACACAGCTTTTCCACTGGAAGTAGATAATCCCTTGTTTCCCCTAGTGACTTCTCTGCACCCGCACTGCTGCTAATTTATTATAAGAGCATGTGTGATTAGAAAAACCCTCCTAGATTACTGTATCACACAAATGGTATAATTAAATTAATATTAGATGTAATTATTACTTGGTGGATTCTAATTTTTCATACATGCAGATGCTTTTGTTGCAAAAACCATTAACATTTGTCTGCTGCAATTAACAATTCCTTTAATGGGATTCCTGGGTGTGTGTGTGTGTGTATGTGCGTGTGTGAATGACATAGACAAAGAGAAAGAGCAAGAAAAAGCAAGGAGGTAAATGTGCATCTAGGAGACTATACTATTGATATACTGTATATTGAGGAAAGATGAGTAGAGTAGGCATTTTTTCACGTTTTTTCAAGGGATTTGTTCACAGGACAGAATAAGTTGGGTATGGATGGTGCTTCATGGTCTCTCCAAATCAGAAAAAAAATCTTCTTTAAATCTGTTCTCTTATGCATCATAGTAAAAGTGTGATATAATAAAATGGAGTACGTGACAATTGGACAAAAATAAAAACATAACACAACAAAATGCTTTAAATGGTCGAACCCATACTTGAGGTTGAAGTCACAGTGAAAAATTATTGGTTCAAAAACTGCTTAATCTTATTATGATAGTGTAGCATTATCTCATTGTGGCCATATTTACCACTCATTGACACAGTTTCTGCACACTGCATGCTGAGCTAAGCTGGTTATTATGGGAAGACCAGGTGTCAGTACTAAAACACATTTGACTGGCAGGTGCTGCAGAATGGGCTCGCATAGGGAAACAGAGAATGAGGGGGAAAAAACTCTTTCTCCTTTTCTAAACCCCATCTAAACAAACCCGAGGCTGGTGGTGAGATAGAGGCACTCTCACACCCACTCCACTGTCAGACGGGATGGAAATGTTCCTGCTTTATCGAGGAGTGTAATTGCTGTCTTGTTTGGTTAAGAGATTAGGAGGCTGAAACTCTTTGTGTGGTCTTGCTGATTGGACAAACAGGGAACAGAAAAACTCCAGAGGTACTGTTCCTCAGGCTCCATGCCCAGGAGAAAGAGAGAGAGAGAGAGAGAGAATTAGAGAGAGGGAGTGAGTTCAACCACAGGAGGGCTTCACAACCATTTTGAACAAATTTCCATTCAGAGCTTTCCAATGTATACTTTCTTCTCTAATTTCTCTATTTCCTTCACAAGCCTTGGACAGACACACAAACACACACACACACACACACACACACACACACACACACACACACACACACACACACACAGGAGGCTGTCTTGTCACTGTGCCTGCAATCACTGTGGCAAAGCTCAGGGATCATGTTTGATATTGTCAGATGGCCTGGAAAATTAAAAACCCAATTAAAGGAGCTGTGCAGGGGTCGACTTCTCTGCATATCAAAAGCCCTCCTCTGGCTATTCGGCACAAATTATATCCCTTAACAGCTCACTTTGCCCAGGATGCAACCCCACAGCACTTAGGGAGTAATAAGTGCTTTCCAGCTCAAGACTTGCTTCAAATATAAACCTCTTCTGAGGCAGTGAGAAAAAAGGAAGGTCGTAATCAAACTGTCATTTTTAGCACTTTTCTACCAGCTAACCTCATACAAAGGTCTTGTGGGAAAGAATTAATTTAGGAAATCTGATGGAATAAGAAATGAGAACAGGAATGTATTTGTTCGGTGTCACAACAGTGACTCCTTTTTTTTGTACCAAAAAACATGACATTTGGTCATTTATTTGTTCTTCAAGCTAAATTTAAAAAATCACAAAAAAATCTCTCATGTCCACTAGCTTTTTTCCCCTGTGTGTTACCCACATTTCATTAATTCTTGTACAGTGGCGAGAAAGGACAGAGAGAAATGACCAGTCAGGCTTAATGGTATTCGTCTCGCTGTGGGACATTAATATTCAGCCTAATGTTTCTGATAACAGGGCTTCGGGCCATAAAGAGCTGGCAGGCCAGACAGCCTTATTAAGCTGCTGGAGTGGAATGATGCTCGCTCATGTTGGGGATCAAATGCTAGAATACACAAGCTGCTTTCTTTTCACAGCAACCTCACACATCAGGCTCAGCCATCACATACTACTGAACTACATTTTCCAGCTCAGAGTGTTTCAGCATATCAGCATATTAAGGTTTTTACTAGGTCATTATTTTATGCTCAATTTTTCTGTGACTTAATATATTTAAAAATGTTTTTTCTAGTGATGTAAATAGGTGACATTAAAAAAAGACAACTATTCCAGTTCAAAAGGCGAGTATTTGCTATTGCATATGCTGCACAGATGGAAATGTGTCTTCAGGGCTTTCAAAATGGCCCTCCATCTTTTTACTGCACTCATTTTCTGTGTCTCTTTTCAGGCAAGTCACAAGTCTTCAACTTCAGCCCTTTTAGCTCCATCTCATTTACATCTAATGACATGATAATACACATTAGCGGACTATTTTAAATAATTACATCCTTACAATCGTTCCCTCTCAACCTTCTCGCCTAAATGTCCTGTTACGTGGCTTTTTTCAAACTTTCATATTTTTAATGGTAATAACACGGGAATGCTTTTTTCCAAGGAAACAATATATAATAATATGTCACTAAGGGGGAAAAAAAAGATTGAGCAATTTTCGAATGGTGACAGGGGTGAATAGGACATTAAGTTCTTTTCTCTGGTGGTGGTGGGTATTTTTATCTGTCAGTTGACAGGGTTAGCTGTGAGCAGGTGGAATCTAAAGGCCGGCTCAGAGAGATACGAGAGTGACAGCTCACCTGTCAAGGGTTCGCCAGCCTTTTAAACTAAGATCTATTTAATTCTGTTAAATTCTGAAGATCCAAGTCATGAGAGGAGACAAGGGCAGAAATCTGGCTGCATGGGCAAAACCTCTGTTTAAGAGTACAGCATTCCCATATTTACTTGGTAAGGAAAGGATTGACTGAGAAAGGGGGTGGGAAAGACAGACGGGGGGGTCAGTAGTGGAGAGACAGAGAGGAAGAGTGAAGGACAGATAGACAGAGATAGACAGGGAGGATGAGAAGCTTGTTGACAGAGGGAAGTGCTTGACAGAATGCTGATCGCTGAGAGGGACATGAACCTTGTTAAACAAATTCATGCATACCTAAGGTGTATATCAGAAATTCCGGTGTCAAGATGAGGACAATACCAGTAAATAAATAAAAAAATTAAGAAACCATGCACTGGCTTTAAGTTATATAGATTGACACAAGAAAATATAACAAACAAATCAGTATTCAGTATAATTAAAGCATATAATACATATTCTATATTGAATGTTGCATTATTTTGAGTAACTCAAATACCACTGCTGTGTCCTATTAGCAGGAGAAATGCAGCAAGACTCCAAGTGCAAATTAAACACACAAAATAATACGACCTCCTATTTAAATCCTGTGTTGGAAATGTTTGTCATATGCACCAATCGAGACAGCGGATGTGAGTGTGTAGAGCAGGTGCGTATGAGCAAACGTTCATAAATAAAATCAGGATTTTTATAGTGTCACTATTGTTCATTTTCTCAGGGTAATATTTAGAGGGAAAGTCGCCCATCTGGAAGACTAAGCAGCTCTCCCCCGTGAGCCTTTCTGAATCTATTCCTCACAGTTGCACAGTACTGGTCAAACAAATTCAATTACTGCAGCAGTATGTAAGTAATTTTATGTAAATTATAGTGTTAATGTTCTGCATCGCCCTGCTGCCGGCAATGGGCTGTTTTTTCTCTCTCTCGCTCTATCTCTCTCTCTCGCTCTATCTCTCTCTCTCGCTCTCTGTCTTGGTGCTTCCTTGTCTGCATCCTAGCAGTCACCATCTGTAATGAACATGTACATCTTAAGAGACTAGACTAAAATCTATTCTGCTTTTCTTTCCTTTTCTCCTCCTCTCAACATGCTAATAAGTATTCACCCACTCAGACAGTTTGGCTTGGGGCTAGCTCTTGTGGGGGGAATACAATAGAAGGAGGTGATTTAAGATGCAAAGTCACAATAATGTAAACCCTCATAGTGCCAGGCGGAAGTAGGATATTACTGTAGTTTGTGGCCTGTTAACAGCCCAATTCACTAGTAACTTTAACATGCGATTTATCCATGCAGCTGTGAAGAATAGTAATTTCTAAATGCATTACAGTTGAACTTTTATTACAAGTACTGTAATAATTGTATGCCTTGGGTCAAACTGCAATGCCAAATCAGTTCAAATATAGTTGTATGCAGTGTAAAATGCATTAGCTGAGCTAAGTGGTGATGATCCAAATTTTTTGGCATTGCTCTTGCACTTATATCATTCAGCATCCTCTCTGGATTCACCTTTCTGTCACGCAGAGTGAAATTTACACTTGCCTTGTTGTAATCTGTAAAACTAAGCAGTGTATCCTTGCATTTCATTAACTCCCAGCTAATGACATTAGTAACTCTCCCTAAAGAGGCTGATGATGGAGTGGTCCTGGCTATGGTGCAGAAATTCATTTTGTAGGGTTAAACACTGGAACTAACTCATGTTTCAACAAAAGCCCCTACCCAGCAGTTACATTAAGTGGCATAAATACTATCAGATCTGTCTCGATTTTACGGCTCTCAGATCCGGTGAATCCTCCTTCAGCATGCTGCCTCTCTTCCTTTTCTGTCACTTTGCTTTATTTGCTTTTCAGCACTATCCTGGCTCAGCTCATCCACTGTATATGCTATGGCAAAAATAATCAATATTTGTTTTAAATAATGTGCTAAATGCATATGATGGGAGGATCGCGCTGTAAAAACCTCTGATGGATACATTTAGAGAGAAGTAAATGAGTGGTGATGACGAAATTATATGTGTGAAGAAGAGACAGTTAATGAAGAGCTGTACTTCATTATAAGATGGGCAAATAACGATGTTTTTTCTACCATCTGATCAATTTTCCATGGTGAGAGCAGCGAGAGTCAAAGAGTGCACCAATAATACGTTGGATACATTTTCTGCCAAAAAAAATATATCATGTTAATGAGGTGGCTTCTAGGGCTCATGCATTTTCGAAGAGGCATTTCCTATGTATTAGTTTAATTACCAGTGATGAGAAAACTAACTGAATTTTCTCTCGTGAGTTCATTTGAGCTCAGTGAAATTACACCACATGCGAGAGAAGAAATTACCCAGTCTTCCAGAGAGGGCTCATGCCTGATTTGATCATAGCTGCTAATTGGATGATCATTTTCATAAAGGCTTTCAAATGGCTGACAGTGTCTGTCCTTCACTTCCCTCTCCCTCTCTCTGTGTCTCTCTCTTAAAAATGGACTCTGTGGATAGAAAAACGAGATGGAGAGCATTTGCAAAAATTCTGAGGATATTTTAAACCAAAAGTCCACAGGTGTAAGCGACTCATTTTCAAGCAGTGCTTGTCCCCCTAATTAGCCTCCTCAAGTTATAACAAGAACCCTAACGAGAGTGCCTTTTTCCCAATAATAATCGCCATAGATACCTGCAGGGTGAGATCTCACCACTGTTCTTCATTCTGTCAGCCAAACTGTGGAGCACTGGGGCTTAATGAACCTGAAAACAAGACTGGGGGTGAGCACACCAGCCAGCCCTGTGTGTGTGTGTGCGTGTGTGCGTGTTAGCATGTGTGTGTGTCTGTGTGTGTGCTGAGAGTGTGAGGGCCGTCTGTGTGGATGCATTCGTGTGCACACACACTCATGTATATGTGCATGTGTGTGTGTGTGTGTGTGTGTGTGTGTTCCTCTCTCATAATCGAACTCCATGTGTGTGCACAGCTGGATCAAACAGCATAAAAGAATGTAATATAAAATGAAAACTCAGCAATAAGGCCTGAAACTATACTATATCAAAAGAGTCTAGCATGCAGATTTAAAACACAAGGCCCCACATTTCCAAGGTTTTCCTGAACCTCTCTTGACCCACTTTATTGTTTAAGGTTTATATTAAATATTTCAAGCGGCTTTTCAGTCTGAAAACTCAGCTACAGTAATTGTGCCATTTCCTAGGATAAACTTGTGATGTATATTTAAATTCCTATATTTACATTTACAGGTCCACATTGGTATATGTTGTACAAAGTAAACAATGGTCATACTTGAATAAAAGTAAACTTTCTTTGAAATATTTAAAGAATAATTACCTTATTATATAGCTGCTCAAGTACATTTACATTTACTTTTATGGCATTTGGCAGACATCCTTATCCAGAATGACTTACAGAAGTGCTTTGTAGTCTCTATCAAAAACTCATCCTCATGCTAGTTCACTAGGTCAGGCACTAAGAGTACTATCACCTGGTTAGCACAGTATGAAAAAAACACAGATAGGATATTTTTTTAATAGGAAAGCATCAATTTAAATGCTTGGTGAAGAGGCAGGTCAAGTAAAAATTTATGTTTTTATGTTAAGTATGTTAAGTATGTTAAAATAAAATAAACACTAACTCCATTATTCACCATAAACTTCATATCCTCATACAGTTATACATATGTCTTATAGTTCATGGCAAAATCTTATCCAAACATTTATACTCATGGATTTAGTTTCTCTGGGTGGAGTCTGTAATGAAATGTCTATTCAATAACAGTCTTGCATCTGGGCGACTAAATGAACACGAGTAAAATGAGCACGAGTGAAGTTCTAACAGCTTTCCTTTCATCTGAATCCAGATGTTTGAGTGATATGGTAATCTGATTAAACATCATATATTTATTTAATGAAAACTACAATCATTAGGGGTAGTGTGGTGGTGCAGTGGATAGATTTAGCTGTATAACAGTTCCAGGGTCCCCGGTTTGATCCTTAGCTTGGGTTACTGTTGTGTGAAGTTTTTCATGTTCTGCACATGTCCATGTGGGTTTCTTTGGGGTTCTCCAGTTTCCTCTCACCTCCTAAAAACATGCAGGTAGGTGGATTGTCTACCCTAATATGCCCCTAGATCGACTGGTGTCCTACCTATGGTGTATTCCCCTCTCACGGCCAGTGTTCCTGGAGCAGGTTCTTATAAATATAACACTTAAACAATTTAAAATATACGACTTTAAGCCAGCTGTTGCAGATATTACAATATAATTATAATTTAATCAGGATGTGAAACGGTGCCTTATGTTTTACTTTCTTGTTCCTTTGGGTTCAGTAACACACCATGTAGGTGATGTAAATCAAAATCATTCAGTAATTGCAGGAAGTGTTTAAAATACAGATGACTGAAAAACTTTTTACAGAAACCATTTTAGTGTAAATTAACCTGGTGTCTCACTGATTTTTATTTATTTATTTAATTGTTTATTTATTAATTTATTTATGCATTTATTATTACACTTTTATTTTGGTTTAGCGTCTAATCAAGTTAAGCATTATAACAACTATCAAGATTCATGTCAATTCATCATCTGCAGTGCCTGTCTCATGCTACACAATATAGTTAGCCCAAGTTTGGTTAACCAAGTTAAGTTGTTATTTACAGAATATTTTACCTTTAATGAATTAATTAACAAAATACTTAGCACCTGTCATCCATATGATCAGCAAACCTGCAGTGATTGATTGCATAGATGCTTACAACAGTTTTAGATAAAATGTACTTTTCCCATGAATCCATGACTTTTTTTTTTCATCATGTACATATGTAACAGTTATTTTTATTTTGCTTTATTATATTTTTGGCTAGATACTTCCTAAGATTTTGACATTTTTTCTTGCCTGTTTGTATCAGAATGGATGCTAATGATCGATGTTTCCCATACTACGGTCCCTTTATATAAACCTTTTTAAAATGGGTTTGCCATGTATAAAGTCCTGAAATGACAAGATGCTTACACTATCCATTCAACATGAGCTTGTTACAACCATGCTAATGTTAGCTAATATAGATCAGTGGCGTTAATATCTAGCTACTTTTGTAATTTAGCTGAATGAATCACTGAGTGAAGGGATGTATTTGTTTTACTGCCTATTTGTTAGTTCTACTGATCATGACAAATTGGAGACTGAGCCCTTTTCTTGGCTTGTACAACCAAAATTTTCAAGTTAGGACAGTATGGAAAATGCTAATAAAAACAAAGAGGTATGATTATAAATGGTACTTTGACCTGTATTTAAACAAAAAAAACGTATAAAGAAAGGGTATATGATGTTTGACCTAATAAGCTGCATAGTTTCTTGAAGATAAACTTTTATTTTGAAATTGATGCATGCAACACTTTCCAAAAAGGTTGGGACAGGGGCAATTTAGGACTAATAGAGATGTGATAAGTTGAATTTAAAAGGTGATGTGAAACAGCTGAGGCAATCGTCTAATCATAGTATATATGGAGCCTCCAAAAAAGGCCTAGTCCTTCAAGAGCAAGGATGGGTCGAGGTTCACCAATCTGACAACAGTTGCGTCAGGGAATAATCCAACACTTTGAGAACAACATTCCCCAAATACAAATCAGTAGGATTGTGGGCATTTCACCTTCTACAGTGCACTATAAAATTAAAAGATTTAAGGAACCCGATCAAATATCCGTGTGTAAAGGGCAAGGCAGAAAAACCCCTTCTGAATGAGCATGATCTCTGTTCTCTCAGACGTCACTGTTTTAAAAACCATCATGAGTCTGTTCTGGATATCCTGACATGGGCTTGAGAATACTTTGGTAAACCTTTGTTAGTTCGCTGCTGCATCCACAGATGCAAGTTAAGGCTTCACTCTGCAAAGCAGAAGTCATACATCAACACTGTTTGGAAGCGAATCCAACATTGCTGGGCTTGGTCTCATCTGAGATGGACAGTAGCACAGTGGAATCGTATATCGTGGTCCGACGAGTCGATATTTCAAATAGTTTTTGGACAAAACAGCCATCGTGTTCATCAGTGTCAGGTCCAAAAGCCAGCGTCTGTCATGGTATGGGGGTGTGTCAGTGCCTATGTCATGGTTAACTTGCACATCTGAGAGAGCACCATTAATGCAGAAAGATGTGTACTCATTTTGGAGCAACATATGCTGTCATACAGAGCAGGACAACGCCAGATCACATTCTGCCTGGATTACAAGCACATGGTTGTGCAAGCAGACAGTGCGGGTGCTAGCATGGCCTGCCTGCAGTCCTGACCTGTCACTGATTGAGAATGTGTGGCGGATTATGAAACGCAAAATAAGGCAATGAAGAAATGCATAATGGATGAATGTGGGAAAATTCCGCTTGCTAAACTTAACCAACTGATGTCTTCGGTGCCCAAACGCTAAATAAGTATTAAAAGAAAAGGTGATGTTACACATTGGTAAGCAGTCGACTGTCCCAACCTTTTTGGAGTGTGTTGTAATCAGATTTGAAATGAGTGTATATTTTCAAAAATAAATTAAATTCACAAAGTAAAATATCAAATAATGTGTTATTAATGTGTTTTCAATATAGTACAGGGTGAAATAAATTTTCAAATGACACTTTTTGTTTAGTTATTTTTTTGCATCCCATACTGTCCCAACTTTTTCAGAATTGGGGTTGTATAAGAGTTAGAAAGATTCAGTTACACTGCAATCTAAGAAGGAAGCTAGCTAATTTGGCAGGATTGCTCAAAAGGATTTTTAACCATGCAAAGCATACACAATCAAATTTTGATACAAAAAGAATAATATCTCAACATCCAAAGTCAAAACTGATGCTGGTGTGCAGCTTGCAAAACTTTGTGCCTTGTGCTAGCCTAACTGCTCTATAGATCATCTAGAAAGAATTGCATTAAATGATTGCTTGACTGTGTAGATAAATACATTTTAAAAAGAATTTTCACCATAAACACACTGAACTACAGTGCCTTGCGAAATGTTCGCCCATTCGGCCCCCCGGGAATTTTCAAACTTTTGCCACATTTCAGGCTTCAGACATAAAGATATAAAATTTTAATTTTTTTTTTGGTGAAGAGTCACCAACAAGTGGGACACAATTGTGAAGTGGAACGAAATCTAATTGGATATTTTAAACTTTTTGTAGCAAATAAAAAACTGAAAAGTGGTGCGTGCGTAAAATTATTCGGCCGCTTTACTTTCAGTGCAGCAAACTCACTCAGAAGTTCAGCGAGGATCTCTGAATGATCCAATGTTGTCCTAAATGACTGATGGTGATAAATAGAATCCACCTGTGTGTAATCAAGTCTCTGTATAAATGCACCTGCTCTGTGATAGTCTCAGGGTTCTGTTGAAAGTGCAGAGAGCATCATGAAGACCAAGGAACACACCAGGCAGGTCCGTAATACTGTTGTGGAGAAGTTTAAAGCTGGATTTGGATACAAAAGATTTCCCAAGCTTTAAACATCCCAAGGAGCACTGTGCAGCGATCATTTTGAAATGGAAGGAGTATCAGACCACTGCAAATCTACCAAGACCTGGCCGTCCCTCTAAACTTTCAGCTCAGAAAAGGAGAAGACTGATCAGAGATGCAGCCAAGAGGCCCATGATCACTCTGGATGAACTGCAGAAAAACTCCGGTGGAGGTGGGAGAGCCGGCCCATAGGACAAAAATCGTCGTACACTGCACAAATCTGGCCTTTATGGAAGAGTGGCAAGAAGAAAGCCATTTCTCAAAGATATCCATAAAAAGTCTCGTCTAAAGTTTGCCACAAGCCACCTGGGAGACACACCAAACGTCACACCAAACTTTGAGAAATGCTTTCTTCTTGCCACTCTTCCATAAAGGCCAGATGTGTGCAGTGTACGACTGAAATCTTTTTGTATCCAAATCCGGCTTTAAACTTCTCCACAACAGTATTACGGACCTGCCTGGTGTGTTCCTTGCTCTTCATGATGCTCTCTGCGCTTTCAACAGAACCCTGAGACTATCACAGAGCAGGTGCATTTATACAGAGACTTGATTACACACAGGTGGATTCTATTTATCACCATCAGTCATTTAGGACAACATTGGATCATTCAGAGATCCTCGCTGAACTTCTGGAGTGAGTTTGCTGCACTGAAAGTAAAGCGGCCGAATAATTTTGCACGCACCACTTTTCAGTTTTTTATTTGCTAAAAAGTTTAAAATATCCAATAGATTTCGTTCCACTACACAATGCTGTCCCACTTGTTGGTGATTCTTCACCAAAAAATTTAAATTGTATATCTTTATGTTTGAAGCCTGAAATGTGGCAAAAGAGTTGAAAAGTTCAAGGGGGCCGCGACTCTTCGCAAGGCACTGTATATTAAGTTGAAGCTAATTTTATCATCTTTACAATCCACCAGAAATGAAAGTACTAATTAGTCAAGAAGAATAAGAGGAAAGATAGAAAGAAAGAAAGAAAGAAAGAAAGAAAGAAAGAAAGAAAGAAAGAAAGAAAGAAAGAAAGAAAGAAAGAAAGAAGCATCACCCCAAATTTACTAATCACTTAAAGAGCATCCAATACATTCATTCACTTTTAACTTATATCAGCATCCAAATACAAAATACTGCCACTTTTGCACTGACCTGCTCATTAAAGATACATTTCTAAATTTAAAAATGTATATCCTGAATTTGAATTTTTCTGTAATTCTTCTTTATGGCAATGTTCACTGCTAAAAGCGTTATACAAATAAAATTTAATTGAACTGAATTGTATATAAGTGCACCATTTTATTATTTTTTGCCAAATTACTGTCTGTGCTGATGATCACATAAATACCAAAATATTTCTACAACATCCACACTCTACAATGACTACAACCCTATTTTTTGTGTTTGTGTGATTGCAAAAATAGAGTTCTAAATGTAAATCAGGTTTAATTGACTTGGAAAATTATTGCTGAAAATAACAAAAGTGTTAAGCCAGTTATGGCAGGAAGAAATGTGGCAGCAATGTTTCATCCGAGTGATGCCCAGACTGGAAGATGGAATGGATATAGGCATGAAGAGATACTGAGAGAAGCGAGAAGGAGAGAAGCACAGATGTGGCTGAGCCCCAGGCGAAAAGAGTCATTATTGGGCAAATTGCTCCAGTGGATATGTAGGGAGAGGGCTCCTTATGTTGGGGTGTCACTGATATCCTTAAAAAAAAAAGAAAAAAAAAAAAGCAGATAACATCTGGATACATGCCACTCTCTTCCCTGACAACAACCCACCCAAGCTGGGCTTCCTTTTTAACTAACTAGCTTCTGCACACTACATTCTGCACTGTTAAGGAGGATAAAGAGGGATAAGGCATGCTCTCTAAATTATGCTCTCTGTAGGATTAAGTGCTTAAGTAAACAGTGAATATGCAGAGTTAAAACAGAGGCTGCTAAATGCACATGGCTCATCTTCATTCTCCCTATCATTGCCTCACAGTTGCTGGATTTACTGAACAGTGAACAAATTGGAGGATTTCATGCAACTTAGCAATGACAAAGACAAACAAAATCAGTAGCATGCCACGCTTTCTGTGTCAGAGGTTTTTTAAGGAATATATGTTTTTTGGTTGTCTTCTTAAAGCTTCTCCATGTGAAGTGAAATATAGAATAGTGGAATAACTGAAGCACGACATGAACTCTGAACTAAAGCAAAGGGCTACATTTAGGGGCTGAGGAGTTTGATTGCTGGATAGATGATAGAATTTTATTTCTTGCTGACATTTAGCATTAAAAAACAATTAACAACAAATCAACGAAGAACAATCAGGAAATGCAAATGTCTAATCTGAATTTATTCTACATGAAAGCAAAACCAACGCTCTGGAATTGGTCTCTATCATACATTAATGGTTATTATCTGTTATGAGGGGAAAAAAATTGTGGGTGCTAAGTATCAACCATCTGGCACCAACCCAAGCTAGCGTGCCACAGAACAATTGCATTCATTAGGTTAATTTATCATGGTGGTAAGCTCAATTTACTTTTGCCTCTGTGAGACTAACTCATTAAGATTCTACATGGCATTTCCTCAGGCCCACTTGTGATCATTCACACTAAGTTCAAGCTTAAGGATCCATAGATAGCAAGAAGTCAGTGGGTTATCTGCCTGCTCTAAACTATCTAAATGGAGGAGCCAAAAAGGGGACGGATTACAGCAGTAAATGAGTGAGAACAAGAGATTTTAAAATGCCCTTGGAGGAAGAGAGGAGAAAGAGAGAGTAAAAGAGAGAGAAGAGCGGGCTCCCAGCTGACATAATAGAGGAGCAGGGGCCGAGCCGAGGGGCACGTGACTAAATGTATTCTGATAACAGAGCAGCAGATGTCTTGCATGGAGGGCCTTTGTTGCCCAAGCAGCAGGAACCTGCACTTCTGTGGGTTCACTTCACACTGAATTCATTTGCCTGCCAGCTGCCAATTTAGACAGAGCGCACGGCGACTTCCCAGCCGCTCCTTCGGCATGTCTCGGAAAATCTCAGTGAACGCTGCAGTCTTCGTGCTGCACAACTCTTCGCACAGTTAATACAGACGGGACCAAAAGTTCACTAACTGTCTTTGCCAGGTTCAAAGTAACCTGCAGTCATAGAATCAATTCAATTCAATAATAGCTTATACAATGCAGATAAACTTGTATAGAGTAAATGCTGAAAAAATATGTGACCTATACAGTGTTTCTGTTTCAGCACATGCTGTATTAGTCTAAAAGTCTAGCAGGTTTTATGTGTGGAATTGCTTATAATCTTTATTTAAGAACAGTAAAGTCACAATTATATTTGAAGAACAAACCCATATCCCCCTGTTACATGGATTTCCACTATCACATACCCCTGATGTTCTGCTGTTTTCTATGATCTTTCAATAATAGTCAGAAATACACCAGATTCCATTCAATTAATAGCAGCATTCAAACGCCAGTGTAAATTATCCCATGTTTGGCAGAATAAACCGGCACTCTATGGCTCAAACAGTCACACATACTGTGCTGACACATTCAACACAACAACAGCCTTTGCATCAAGTTGAGCTCTGCACTCACTGCCACCAATTCATTAACACATTGACGGAAATAAATTCACACCCCAGTGATAATCTGTTAGCTACCTTAACTTAGCATGCTGAATCTGTAAGCATCCTCCTGTAGCTCAACTCTGACTTCATGTTCAATGAAAATCAGATGATAACAATCTCAGATTGAAAAATATTGTTAGACATACAAGTATTTGGACAGTGAAACATTTCCATAATATTGATGATCATGTTTGTCCAATTACTTTTGAGCCTGTGAAAATCGAGGGACTCCCGGGCTGTACATTTATGGCATTTGGCAGACACGCTTATCCACAGTGACTTACATTTCTCTCGTTTATACAACTGAGCATTTCAGTGGTAAGGTTTGTGCTCAAGGACCCAGCAATGGCAGCTTGGGAGAACTGGGATTTGAACTCATGACCTCAACTCATGACCTTCCAATCAGTAGTCCAACAGCTTAACCACTGAGCTACCACTGACTCTGCAATATTGGCTACAATTCATGAACAGTTAATGCATTTTTTTTGTTAAACCCCTTGAATTTAACCTGAAAGTCTACCCTTCAATCACATCATGTTTCCATCCATCCATCTTCTACCGCTTACTCCTTTCTCAGGGTCACGGGGATCCTGGAGCCTATCCCAGGGAGCATCAGGCACAAGTCCATTGTGGTGGTGCACAGAGGCAAAAGTATGAAAATTGTCACTGTCCAAATACTTATCAGCCTGACTGTATTAGAACTAGGAGCAGAAACTATTTAAAAAAAATTGGGGACAGTCAAACCACTCGGGTCAGCTTGCTATACCTTCTTTAACAGTTGTAAAAGGGACCTTCGCTGAACTTGCCGCCTTTTTACCCAGCAAAGAAGTTTTGTTTAATTTTTCTTAGTATGTTTCTTCCATTAGCCCAATTTCACACAGCATGCTGAGAAAATTGACTGGAGTGTAAGGGCATTTGTGAGGAGTCAGGAGCTCATTACTGTGCTTGTGTAACACATCAAGATGGGTGCTTTGTTAGTTTCTGGAGAAGAGGATAATGCTTGTAACGGCAGAGATGAGCTGACTTTGCTAAATTGTTCTGCCTTTTTCCAGAACAAAAGCAAAAGCATTCCCCTCCATCTCATTTTGACATGCAAGCAGAGAATATGAATATCCCATTTTGCAAGTTGGTGAATGATAAAAAAAAAAAGTTTTTGATTAAGGCGAGGGATGTTCTATTTCTCGCACATACGAAAGCGGTGCATGGGGGCAAGGGGATTAATCTTAAGGCATTCTTTTTACTGCCGCTCAGTGTTGCTGTCGTCCTCGCGCCTTGTGAATAAGTGGTGCCCTGTGAATAATGGTGTGTCCATCAGGCAGGAGCCCAGATGCAGATTGGGATTTTCTTGGAGGATAATGCAAGCAAGGGACAATGGATGATTCATAATGTACAGTTTTAGCCAAGCAATTTTAGCTCTTGTAAGATGGAGGGTATTAGAGCAATCCCATACCACAGCACAGGGACATGACAGCAGCTATTGTCACACTGAGTCTCGGAGGAGAGCTATCCTCAGGTTATAAATAAACGCACAATGACTTTGAAATGCCTTATGTTCAAACACTTACATCAGGATTTCGGAAGTAGTTTTCATGCCATGAATTACATATTTGACTAAATTTCCATTTAGCTAACATATTGCCTGAAATTGCAGTGCATGTAGGGTAACTTGGCTGACTCTGCCTGGAGTTCTTCTTACTCGGGGTGTCTGTGTATGTACATGTGGTTTTGTGATAGTATAACTTTGCTGAACAGATAATACTACCACTGGCGGTGTTGTCTGGTTTACAGTCATGTGAGCAGGATTTCGTGGAATCTTGGGATTTAATGTTGGGCGTCATCCATCAGTGGTTCAATTTGATATTTAATTGATACTTTTATGGTCCTTGGTGTGACTGATACCGTTTCTCAGATTCCCATCAGTCCATAAGGCGGGGGGGCGGATAAATTCTCTCTGATTGTTGTGCAGGACTAATCTAGATCTAGAGAGCATACTGGACAGTGGCCTTGATCCTGAATTGGCCTATGTTGACAGCTCCATTGTCATTAAAATATCAACTTAAATTTGGCATATAATGAAATTTGATTTAAAAAGCTCCTGGATATTTTTTCTTTGTGAGAGGCATTTACTAGTCCTGAAGCATTGCACAGGTTACAGTGTGTTTAGTGCCGAACTCATAAACACCATCTTCATGAATGTCATCACGAATAACAAAAAGTTAGCTCAATCAATTAACCTGAACTTAATCATACGCTTCAGAAATATTATCTGAAATCTTTTGGTTGGCCATAATTTATGGTTGTAGAAAGATCTGCAGTATTCACAAAGGGTAATTTTCAAGGACCAGCACATAGCTTTATAAACTAATAATCTCCTAATAGTCCCTTTTAGTGTAATTTATAGGCTCTTGCATTAGCCTTTTTGTATTAGTAATTATTTCTAAAATACCAAAGAGCCATCTTTTCCTTCTTGGTCTTTCTCTGCTGCTGATTTATAGCTCGTTTTGGCCTGGTACTGTCTTGTCGAGGTGTGACATTTCAAAATATTTATAGCTCTGGAACATTAAAGGCCTGACTCTGAAGGTGACCGGCTCCTCTTCCTTGGCTCCTTAATTAATGGAATCCACTGCTTGCTCTTCCTGCCTTATTTACCCACTCACTAGTATTAGACGATGTGACAGACGTGTTGTTAGCCAAAACCCCCTCGAAAACACACAAGTTTGCCATGCAGCAGTCTACTAGAGCTCATTCCACACTGAAGTACCCAAGCTTTAATATTTTATTGATCCGAACTAAGCCTTCTGCCCAAAGTGGCAATTAAAATTCAATTAAACTGACTGAAAGCATCATATTAAATTTTAGCTCTTTACGAGCTCCCAGAAAAATGCCGCAGGACAAATTTCAAATATAATCACACCCTTTTCGAAATGACATCTTTCCAGTTCAGTCTCCATAAAAGTGACACATTTAGGTATACTTCCAATATTTTTAAGTATAACCTTCTAATGAACAAAGTTTATAGCCTTTAAATCAATTATTATTGGATTTTTAGCACAAGCCTTTGCTTTACATACTGCGATAGAATTTATTAATATTTTGTGCTTTCACTCAATTCCCATTCACAGAAAACTACTCGCTCATGAAGAGTTGGCATAGACTGTACTTGCAGTGACGCAACTAGAGTAGCATTTACTATGGCACTCAATGTAAACTATGTAAAGCATCAGTGAATTAAAGGAGATTAATATTATCTTTTGCGTAGGGATATTTCAGTATATACTGCTTCACATGTGTATCCAATGAATTGAATCTACACTTGAATGTCATCATTAAAGTGTCACATTGCAATCTGATCTTAATATGAAAATGATATACAATCACTGATTCATTTTAACACCTGTGAGTCACTGAGGTTAATGTACCTTTCAGGTTCTCTTAAAACTCATTTTCAGCGGCCTGTATAAGCCGTGTTAATTTAGTGTAATTACAAAATAATTTATGAAGCTCTTGCTATTTCCTTTACCAAAGGGGAGCATGAACATTAATGTATAATCATAATATTACAAACCATGACATATAATCATGCTCTAATAACACGTTTTGACAGATGATTGTATCTAAAATGGGTGTTGAGTCCTCGAAGGCAGCAACAAGTTTAAGCCAACTGATACCAAAACATTACCAGTATTCAAGTGATGTTTCGACTGTATCCCTGCTGCTGCTCGCCATTCCGGGGTTATATGTATATACTTCTTAACACTGTGAATGGGAAAGCGGGAGGTCATTATTAAAGAACCTGTCTCTGAATGTTCCAGATCCATATGTATTACCCAGTCAGTTCCCAGTTCTTCCAGCACCATAAACACATTCATTTATTCTGTATATAAATATGGCAGTCATCTTGGTTTCTGGCAATTTTCTGCAGAAACCGGGAAGGTGAACAGAAAGAGTGGGCAACTAACAGGTATATTATACCCAAGCACTGTTGAAATCTCAAATCTGATTGGTCAGAAGGTGTGCATAATTTTTTTGCATAACTACTTGGAGGTTTGGTTGATTATTAAAGAAAAACATAATCATTGATGTGGTGAGATTTTTTGTTACAAGACATTTATGGAAGGAGCCTTGGGTGTCAGTGCTTTGTAACAGCCATGGTGATTTGTACATTTTTGTATTTTGTACCCTATTTTAATCTAGTCAGAGAAACACCAAGTGGATCAATCAAGGCAAGTAAGTTGTTAAATTGGATATTATCCTACTATAGTCACTAGTGTTAAATATTTATCCAAATGAGGAAGCAATTTAGCAATATTTTAGCACATTGTTGTAAATTCTTGTGTATGACATAGCTGGCTAAATGTCATTATTAAAATTACATTATAACTAACTGGTACTCGAAACTTAGCAAACCAGTGCAATATTAAAGCGCACTTATTATAGTTTTGAAACATGCCTAATTTCGTTTTAAAGCTCTTATATAATAGATTTACATGCATACAAGGTAAAGAAAACACTTTAACATGCTCAGAATTTAAATTGCTGCATTACCTTTTTTCTCCACTGTAAAAAACGATGATGATTCGTTCTTACGGATTCACTCGTTTCAGAGAGCATACGCTGCTCTGGTTGGTCAAATGCGCCAGTCTGTTGTGATTGGCCTACCGCTATCAGTGTTTCAAAAAGGAAACACCCACTACCATAACGAACATAAAGACCAGAGGCGGGGCTTTTTGTTACGAACCTACATAGGTTGGTACAAAAAGTAAGTCTGGAATTACCAATGACTCGTTTTAGCTGTGCAGAATTGTTTCCTTATTTTGGGAGACAATAACTCACAAACAGCTCTATAACACAAATACAGGAAAGGTAATATTTGAAAAACCATAATAGGTACACTGTCCATGATGGCTTGAAATTAATAATTAAATTGTCATTTATAGTGCACTAAATGTATTTATTTGCTAAGAATCCTTAATTCAATAAAAACTAGCCGCTAGTGGAGGACCTGCTAAACTAGGTCAGCTGACATTATTATGGTTATGACATACAAGTGGAGCTTATATAGTATGAGTGTGGTTGATAGTATTTCAGTACATTATACCATCTCTATCAAGGCTGAAGTTCCATCATTTGTCTTTGACTGTAATGGGTTTAGGCATTCATAATAACTCATTGTAGAAAATTAATTAACCATCATCATCAGTGAGAGCATTCTTCAAGATTCTTCAGGGTTGTGGTCTTACAGGTATATTAAAACCTTGAAAGAATGTTTTAAACTGATTTTTGCTGAAAAGAGTCTTTGTTTTGCATTTAGTAGCACAGATTGGTAGCATAACCAGGACTTGACTTTAGAGATATTTGAAGGAAATGCTTGGCAGGGAACATTATCACAGCCCCACTTCAGGCAGCCAGGCTTTGGCATTTCCTCTCAAGCATCTTAATGGTTAAAGGGTGAAATGAGATGTGTGCAGCTTCTTGGTCCCCTCGTCACATCTTCAGCCTTGTCTCTATCTCCGCTCCCTTTAATTTTGTTTGAGTATATGGCTCAGTCATCTTGGGTTTTATTGACTCAATCTCAGGGAGCACTGTCGCTCTCTATAATGCAGTCACCGCGGCTGCACATCAGACGAGTTCTTGATTCTGTACTCAGTAATTTAAAGCCTTTATGGAATTGCAATTTCAGGGCTCAGTGCTTGTTTTTCTAAAATGTACTCAAGGAATTAGTTAGTCCAGCCACAAATCAGTTGAATTTATGCACAGTTGTAACACAGACTATGGCATTGTGGTACATCACTTCAAAAACAACAGATGTGAAATTATGATAAATATAATGAGGGATTTTTTTCCCTTCTTCCTGGATGATCTGCCGAAGTAGAAAGGGTCATGGAGCGTGTTTACTTACCCTGTACAATACATTTAATGTCTCAGTCAGGGCCGCTGACAAAACCTGATTAATGCCTTTCTCCCTTTCATTACAGATAAGAGTGGGACTGCAGTCAGGAGATAGAAAGCATGCCATAAATCTTGGCTAAAATGAGCAGTCAAATGATCACTCATCAGAAATGAAATCTACATACATTAACACTAACAGCCAGTCTGGTATGGTCATAAACACGAGAGGTGAGTCTAATGTAGCGGGTGTGTGTGTGTGTGTGTGTGTGTGTGTGTGTGTGTGTGTGTGGGGGGGGGGTGGGGGGGTTTCTAGCATGTCGGAGGAGGGGAGGGGGCTGATTTCAGATATGCTAAGGGATGAGGCTGAGGGTGTTGTGTATTTGTGTGTGGGGGGTGGGGGGGGGTAGTTCTCCCTTAACCTGGGGAGGGCACACACATGTTTCCTGCTCACCAGACGGCCCATCATTACTATAAGAACGATGAGCTGGGTGGAGGGGCAAAGACAATTAAGAGGCACCATGGAAGGACATAATGTTGATCCATTCGTACAATTAATCAATGCATGTATTAGACAGCGGTGGCTGAAAACCACGTGCCTCTGACAAAATGATATTTCATTGCATGTTTGGGAGCAGTAATATGCCTCTGAGGCTGTGCCGCAGAACCCTGTCATTTATTCTGTCTGGGGATTTGACAGCCTCCAACCTGGCCTCAGTGAAGCAGGAACATTATCTGTGCTCCTGAGTCGTTTTGCACCAGGGCTAAGCTTATGAATGACGATAATAGGCAGGCAGAAATGTAAGACTATAATAATGTTCTTGGTCGCTCCCTCTCTGTCTCACTCTCTCAGCAATAGCATCCCATTCTTCCCCTTATCCTCTCTTATAACTCCACTCTTATGAAAGCATATGCCAAGATAGAAAACATGCATGGGAAATTAAAAATAAACACATAGTTTGATTGCTCTTTGTTTTGGAGCTAAGGGGGAACAATTATATCTTCATAATGCAATGAAGCATTTTAAACAGATTTTTTTTCTCTTCCTCTCTTCCTCTCACAGCTTGGCATATGGCAAGAACAGGATGAGCAGTCATCTTTGAAACGGAAATGAGACCAGATTTGAATTCTCTATAAAAGTACACATTTCAAACACACTCAAGATGGACGAGCCTTCAACTACCAGAAAGACAAAAAAGCACAAAGAGTTCACTTTAAACTTTCTCCTCTCCTGGATTTTTAAAAATATTTTTCAAATGCAACTCAAATGTTTCAAAATTAGAGTATATAAAATCACACCATGTTTGTTAGTTTTATGAGATCACTGTTAATTACACACACATAGTCCCCAAATTCAATACATTCTCCACCTCTGCAGTCAGTCATTAAGACTCCTGATCCGCCTGCACTGTGTCAAGCTGCATGGAAGAGGTGTTCTGTCCTGATTTTGAGTGAAAGCGCAATATGTTCACTGTTATTCTGGGATCATTTGCAAGCAGGCCTTCACAATGAAATCATCAGCTTTGGCTAAAGCTCATTTGCTCTCATATCCTCTCTGATCACAACCAGGAACTATAACAAAGTAATGATAATTATGGACACCTTATGGAGAAATTAGTCATTAGTGGATTTGTCTCAATAGCATCCTTGCCTTTTTAAACACAGGTCTCATAGAAGTTAGAAAATTGAATGGGGAAATTCACTCTACGCCTCATTGAAAATAGAAGGTGCTGGATGATCCTTTGACTCCTGAACAGCAGTGATTTTACGCTGTGTTGATTTCGGGGGGAAATACATGAATAAAAGTGGGAAAATGCATTGCTCTGATACTTGGCCGCTACAGCAGGAAATTAATTTGCAAGTGTGTAGCACATCTTTAGTTGTTGGTTATTATATTAAGAGTGGCGGTGTGACTATGGGGGAATTTGGACTGGAGTGCTGGGAAGGACTGGGAAATGACCATATGGGAGATGAAAGAGGAACATGGGGAAGCTGGTAAGGTGATCAAATTTGAAATGGAAAACATTGAGTTGAGAATAATATGTTAAAGTAGGACCTTCACATGTGGCCTTTCTCCTAAATGTCAACTGTTACATAATTTATTTATTCCCTTTTTCCCATAGTTGAAAACTTCACCTGAAATACATTTAAAAATCATTGCATAAACAATAAGAATCCTTCTGAAGCCTTTATTACAAACAATACATAAGCTATGGACTGCAATGATTTGCTCAACGTCTTCCAATCTAGACACCAAATGTTGGTTTGTTGGTTTGGATTATTTCAGCATTTAAGAGATGTCTCTACCTCACTTGAGACCAAGCTAAACAGTGTTACCAGAAAATACAGATGATTAGGAGACAATCAATAAGTGCATGAATACAGGAGTGTATGAGTAGCAGTCTTTTTTATTTCAGTTCTTTCTTTCTTTTTTTTTTGGAAATGTATTTATTTATTTATTTAGTTAGTTATTTAATTGTTTGTTTGTTTATTCACTATCCTGCTGTTAGAGACAATGAGTGTGTGACTTGTTAATATTGCTGTCATATATCTCGATGCTAATAATGCCCATATAAATATTTATGTGTATTAGTAGATGGCCATTAGTAGCATTGCCCATTACTCACCCTCGGCAGCAATTAAAATGGCGGCCGATGAAACAGACCCTCAGTGTGTGAAAAAGATGCTTTATTCTGGTACCTCAACACTAGCTTATTTACATGCTTGAATTTTTCTCATTTCAAGATACTTTTGCAGTGTCACCTGACCTAAATGATTAAATTTGTCATCTTTCAATAGATACAAGACAGTGCAGAGAGAGAGTGGGACAGAGAGATGGAAAGAGAGAGAGGAAGAGATAGAAAGAGAGAAAGCGAGAGATCCTTGAGGTTCGAATGAGTTACGTCACGCCACTAAAGCACCTTGAGGAAAGACATGTTGTCAGAGTACATTAATCTTTCCACCATCTAATAGAGTTTCCTTTCATAAGCAATTTCACTCATTAGGGAGAGTGTGCACACAGAGAGGCAACCACAAATTAACAAGGTGAAAATATTCAAAGTTCATAGTAGATTAAAGACAGATACCTCTGTCCTACCATACACAAAACTGCACTTGAGTGAGTGTTTATAACACCTGTAGACTATATCACATTAGATTACATACTGTATTTATAATATATAATATATTTATATTTTATTTTATGTTCCTAATGAACTGGTCATGTATGAAGAATATCTTCTTCATTTAGTCTAAATATCCTACAGGATGAGCTATTCCCTTTCACCGAGAGCTTGAAATACTGCTGCACCCATTTAAGTGTAGTATTTCAAAATATACTTTTATTTTATTTGCGTATGTCATTGTGAATGTTGTAAAAGTATCAGAAAAATACTATTTTGCATTAACTCAACATGTTCAACACACATACTACCTGTGACTTCTGGTTAAAAATGACGCCAAGACATTTATATCTCAAAATGTAGATATTTATTTCATAACAAAACCTAAATTCCCAGTTAATAGCATCTAAAACAAACTGATTTTTTCTTTGTTTATTTATTAGCTTACATTTTCATATTCACAGTACTAGGTTTATTATGTATATTATGTACATATGTGTATAGTAAAGTTATTTTCCTGATTTCTGCTAAAACATTTCCCCTACCTCTTAACATAGTATTATTATTATTATTATTATTATTATTATTATTATTATTATTATTGTTATTATTTACTATATTTACTCTATATTATTTACTATATTTACTATACTGCATCTATTTATCTAAAACTGAAACATTTATGTATTATTTAATAACAATACCAGAAACCTGTATTATCAAACAGTAAGAAGCTCAAGGTTCTTCTGTCTGCCGTGACTGTATAACCTGTGCAGGAAGTCAGCAGGCTCACTGGTTTTTTATAAAGACCAGGCATGTGTTGGGGTTACTCTGAGGGACTCGTTAGATCACCTAGGCCTTTGAAGCCATTTATTCTGCCGATGGCTGTGCCCTTGCTGAAGAGAGGTGCAGGCCAATAGAGGGTCACAAACAAAACATTTTACACCTTCAGTGTGAGGAAATGTAGCACACAGACAAACAGGCCCAGCCTCTGAAAGCAGTTCCATGACCACAGAGGAAGTATCAAGGTTACTGGCTAATTTTGATCTCCACACATCCCTGTAGGTTTACAATGTTTGCTCAAAGCGAAATCCATGTCTCTGTGGAGGGATTGAGAAACTGACTTCATTCTTTTTTTTCTTCCCATCTTTGCCCGGCAGATTTCCCCAACATGCTCACCCACAAGAAGTCATTTTGCAGTTCAATCAGGCTTTCTAATAAACTGACCTGTGCTTTAATGACTAATTCATTGTCTCCTTTATTACCTTCATGGGCATAAACTGGATTAATGGCTTGAGCAAGGTTAAAAACAGAACCACTCTGCTTTTCGACCATACATTATCAATCATTCTTTAGCTTCTTCAAAGGAAAAGAGCAGCGGAAATTGAAAGAAAATTAGTCAGCTCCTTGATAGAGGTAGTGGGTGAATATCCTGTAGATAGGGAGCGAATATCCTTGGGTTTTACCATGGATTAAGCCAATAAGCAGCTTTTTTTCAGAGCATTGAGCTTGTAACGGCAGGTCAGTAAGAGATTACCAATATACAATGGCTATTTTAAGTTGTACCACATGTGACAAAATGTATTTGGAATAACCATAAAATCTTCATATCTTTTTGATTTAGCAAATGTCAATTAGGATGTGCATGTTCAATACTGTGTACATGAATATATGCCATACATACTGAAGCATCAATCCTTTCCAACAGCAGCAGAAAAAAGTAAAAAAATAAAAAAAAATTCTAAAGCTAGAATTTCATTCGAACTTGAAAGGAATGCCAACTTGCCAGAGCATAAAGTTTTCTTCTCTTTAAATCCACAACAAGACAGGGATAGAGACCTGAATTTAATATTTCATCTCAACTTTTTATCTGGGTGTTTGACAGTTACTGTAGTGTCCTCTCTTTATCCAGCAACTCTAGTATTTTATTCATCGATTGCTAGGAGGGAGTGAGGCACTGTAAGAGGAGATAGAAGGAGGAAACCAAGTTGTTTGGAGGAAGCCTAAATTCTTTATTTACCATTTTTGGCACTTCTTCACACACACACACACACACACACACACACACACACACACACATATATATATATATATATATATATATATATATATATATATATTATATATACACACACTGTATATACCACACAGTCCATGGGCATCCTCTCTAAGCACAGTCATTTCTGACACCGTTAATGATTCACTGTACAGCATGCCATGCCAGATGATTGGTGACAAGCAGGATGGCTGAATAGGGGAGCACCAGGCAGCTTTCTGAGGGGAGTGTCTGGGATTCAACCCCCTTTGCAACGCCTTGAAAATAAAAATTCTTTTTATAAAAAAAGGAACACCCCCCCTCTGAAAAAAAACACCCACACACATTTTAAAAAAAAGGGGTTTTTTTTAGCAGGGAGGGGTAGGGGAGTACAAAGGAATGCCTGGCTGTTTTTTGGAGATGACATAAAGATAGGAAGGCAGGGAAATGGTGGCGGGAGGCTGCAAAATAATGGGTAATGGAAGAATTTAGCCTGAGGCTATATGCCTGCTTTGCCTACTTCTGTATAACTAGTATATTTATAATTCAAATACATACCTTTAATAATTAACAAACCATTGAATATTAAAGAAGAATACAAGATATCACGAAGAGACATAGTTGGGAGAGAATGCATTAAATTTAAATTCGGACTGCATGAAGGAACAAAGAGATAACGGGGCACAAAAGTTGACAACTGTTTTCACCAATTTTACACTCTCAGGCAGGACAGACAAGCAGAAAATCATATGGCCTACAATTATTCTGAGCTATGCCATTTAAAATGAGCATTCACTATCATGGCAGTATGCGATATGACAGCACACTGACATGCTTGTTTAATTTTGCACCATTTTTTGGTGCTATTAGCATTCACTGGACACTGTATTTCTGATGAGATGTATGCTTGAGCTTACCTTGCTACACAATAGATAAGCAACAAATCAACACTATATAAAAAAAATGATCATTAGTCTTTGTTGGTGGTTCGATTTATTTTTGGGTTGTTTCTGTATACGTGTATGCATTTTCTTGTGACTCAACTAGATTAATATGTGCGGTTTCAGTGGAAGTAACACCATCTCTAGTTTGTTGTAAATAAATTTCCCAGTGTTCATTGCTTACTTACCAATAAGTCTGATCTATACTGGATCTTTGATCTTTTAACATTTATAAGATATGAATGTTAGTGATGAATAGGTGACAGCCGAATGGCTGCTTTCCACAGGTAACAGTTTGCTAAACAAAGTCAGAGTAATTCTAAAAATTTTCAAAGCATGACGTTTATACTATGATTTACACAGTTAAATGGTAAGGTTTATCAGAGAGACAGTGGTGGCATCAGTGAGAATGGTACTATTATTTCACTAATAGATTTTTGCTGATATTTTGAGTGATCTTACTAGGATATAAACTGATGCAGCCTACATTGAGCCTAGCTCTCAGACAGTGGTTTAGGATTGCTAATTCTCACCGATCCCACCGTGTTTCCTGTGGATTTTGCAAATGACATTTAATTGAAGAGAGAGTAAAATGTTGAGCATGCAGTGAGACCAAACTGTAGACACTGATATGTTTACCTGTAAGAAGGAATCATATAGAGCATGTTTACTTATTTATTCAAAACCAATGACCACATCTTACCTGATACAGATTTTTTTTGACATGCAAAGCAGGTAATCACACCTACAGGTTAGTGAAGGCTTTTGATATATCATATTTACAGATCACTTTTCACAGTAAAATGAAAATACCAAGTGTTAAGTCAGATGCATGATATTCTATTTTTAAACCTGTGATGTGGAAAAATTGAGTCAGACTTCTACAATACATTTTCATTTGCTTAGTAAAGGACTGGACCTTTCAGGGTGTGTGGAAGGCTCTGATTTTTAAAGGTCTTTTTAAGAAAGTTCCCAAGATAAGTCTACAAACTGCAGAATCTTTTACATGATGAAATGTTTTCAGACTGCATCAATTTTCATATGCTTAATAAAAAGCAAAGCTTGTCTGTACAGGCTAAATAATAAAAAAAAATCATCATTTCTGATGTAGCTCATGTTATTGATGCACAAGATAAACGAGGGTAATTGTTCGTTCTTAATTAGAGTGAGTTACCACATTTATTTAGCATATTTACATTTAATTTTGCATCCCTTTCTGACATGCTGTGGAAAATCTCCCATATATAATATCATTCATAAAGTGAATACACAGATTTCGTACATAAAAATTATTTGTTTTATTGTGAACGTGTGAACGTTTGTCCAGAGCAATCATTTTATTTGCATTTAGCTGTATCAAGACTCTTATAAACTTTGGATTCAATAACTAAAAAAAAAAAAAAACAGGGGGTGGGTGAAACACTTCAGGGAATTTTTTTTTGCATGAGATTCCACATTTCTTAGTTCTTGCCAGTTCTTTCATTTGTCGGCATTGTTACATCTAAAGCACAGCTCTCATTTACGGGACATTCCAATCACACCGGTGTGTGAATGCACTCCTTCAAGGACTGCTCCACTGTCAGGCTCCACGGCACACCCGGAAGTCAAACTCCTTGTGCTCTTAAGTGCCACCTTTCTAGTGTCTCCACTTGAGTCCTATCACCTTGTGACAACCTGTCAAGAGCTCAGCCACAGGCCATAATGTAACAAAGACGATGGGTGCCAGAATGCAGCCTGGCTGGCCATACATGAGGAAAGTTCGACTCTAAACTTTTGACAAGTATGAAAGATTATCAAGTATTTTGGCCATATAGATTCATAGAGCCCATAGAGTCATATAGACGTCAATGCCAGGCTTTTGTCTCTGAATACTCAATGTCATCTCAGTCAGCTCATCCATGAAGGAATGTTTTATTCATGTTACCTCTTGTTATATCTGTAACATCAACGTTAACCAGTATCTCACGTCACCATTTAAGATAAATAAATATTTGTTTTCATTTCCTTTAATCAATCAAGGCCCAGTTTTCAAAAACTTTTGTTTTAATAATGATTTTTGTACTGCGTTGCTTTTGGGAAAAAATATTTACAATTCATAATTGGTGTAAAAAAGTGAAATTACTTGATCATGGTTCAGGAAGTAGCCCTGTTTTCAGAAGACTGTATATAGAAGAGAAAATATATTTTAAAGATGTTATTATCATCATCATCACCATCATCATCATCATCATCATCACATCTTTGCAGACAGAAACCATTTATTTAAGTCTATGTTAAGTAAATATGTGAAAAGAAAAGACAAACACATCCCATGGCTGGCTATCACTACAATTTTAGACTGCAATTAAAGTGTGCGCCTGATTAAAAATGATCTTTAGTCTAGCACTAACCCTGATCTGTGATCTGAAAACCAAAAATACGAATGATATTACACTGAATATCCACCATTTTGTTTCCTTCTAGCTAAACTAT
Organism: Ameiurus melas; assembly: GCA_012411365.1. Lineage (NCBI taxonomy): Eukaryota > Metazoa > Chordata > Actinopteri > Siluriformes > Ictaluridae > Ameiurus > Ameiurus melas. The sequence continues at coordinate 21,122,106 of CM022761.1, read as the reverse complement.
TTGAAGAATTGCTTTCCTCCTTCCAAGTTTGTCCTCAGCCTCAGCTAATGAGATATCAGATGCATGTGTTTAACACTGAAGTATTACACTTCTTTATGGCTCTCAATAATTAATGATCTGACTTTTTTTCTGAGTGAATATTTACATTTAAAATAGTCCTTGAAGCTGTCTGTAAGCTAGCGGGAGGGAAAGTGTATTTATAATGTTAAACTCTCACACATTCTCGGAGGCCAGATTTTGCCTGCAACCATTTCACACACCAACTACAAGCGTGTTTCTTTCATTGCATCATTATCTTACATCCTATCATAAGATCAACAAGATCAAACCAGTTATAGCTCATATATCTGCATCGAAGTAAATATTCCAAATGAAAATAGTGGGAATAGTGATTTATTTTCAGTTTGTTTAAAAAGAAGCTAATCTTTGATTGGGGAAAAAAAAGTCTGCAAAGAATTAAACATTTCCAATTTCTTCAAGAGTACATTTTAT